>JACXGI010001038.1:85958-105663 GCA_016801175.1 Esox masquinongy | reverse complement strand
TGAAGTCCCCCAGCAGGATTATGGAGTCCCCTACTGGAGCCCCATACAGGACTCCATTCAGGATCTCCAAGAAGGCCAAATACTCCGAACTGCTGTTCGGGGCATATGCGCAAACAACAGTCAGAGTTTTCCCCCCCACAACACGTAGGCGTAGGGAGGCAACCCTCTCATCCACCGGGGTAAACTCCAACATAGCGGCCCTCAGCCGGGGGCTTGTGAGTATCCCAACCCCCGCCCGGCGCCTCACACCCTGGGGAACTCCAGAGAAGAATAGAGTCCATCCCCTGTCCAGGAGTACGGTTCCAGAACCGAGACTGTGCGTGGATGTAAGCCCCACCAGATCTAACCGATAGCGCTCCACCTCCCCCACAAGTTCCGGCTCCTTCCCCCACAGAGAGGTGACGTTCCACGTCCCCAGAGCCAGCCCCGGCCTTCACTGCCACCCATATAGCAGCGCACCCGACCAAAGCGGCTCCTCCCATGAGTGGTGGGCCCATAGGATGGAGAGGGGGGTGCCAAGTTGCTTTTTCGGGCTATGCCCGACCGGGCTCCGTGGCAAACCCGGCCACCAGGCGCTCGCCTGCGAGCCCTCCCTCTGGGCCTGGCTTGCTTTTATGTATTATTCCTTTAATCATGTATACAGACCCGGTGGCACGGGGGCATGGCCCCCAAGCGAGAATTCTTTGCCCCCCAAAAATAGTTTGGGTAAGATGCTTCCCAACACTGTACTTCACTAATTACTGTTAGGAATGTAGGCTAGCTCTCTTGCTTTCATCTGCAAATGCGATCGAAGATGCGCTTTAAGTGATGTGATCACTAAGCTAAAAAGAATGTGTAACTACTGTAGTTACTAAAAGGTTTCGAATTTGATTGACAGCTGTGTATTTTGCTAGTATACAGCTTCAGCAAGCCATGCATGCAAAAATGATTTGCTTTCCGTCTCTCGTTCTGAAGTTACTATATTGTTTAATAACGTGCCCGCCCATGTAAAGAAAAAGCCCGTCCAACATGTTAGTTCTAGCGCCTGCACACATACCTTTTATTGAGGCTGATGTTAATCCATCTGCCTCGACTGTAAAGCACTTCGGTCAACTCCTATAGTTTTTTAATGTGCTATAAAAGTGACTTGACTTTCCACCAAGTTGGATATTGGTTACACATACACACACAGCCCCCGCGTGGAGGTGGCAGGTCTTCTGCCCACAGGACTGGCAACTTGTATCTGGGTGAACCGCGTTGCAAAATGTTACCATTCAAATGTTTTTCACAATAGCTAAGACACATTTCTTGAAACCTTGACCCATTTTCTCAAAACTGTAAACACAGATCCAAATCTTCAAACTACATTCACAAAACCCCTGACTCTTCTGTCAAAATCAAACACTCGCCTCAAAACCATTTAATCTGTTTTCAAAATCAAACAACGCTTTCAGATCATACACACAGCCAGTCAATATATAAACACTACAGAGCATTCATTAGACACTACATATAAAAATGGGGAACACAGCATCCAGGGCATGTAGTTACCGAAAAATGTTTTTTACATAGTAAATGCATTTTGCAATAAATAATGTATAACAATCACAACTTAGTACTTTGAATAAATTGCATACTGTAAGCACTGTAAGTAATACAGTATTGAATGTCTTTATATTCAGCACTTGCATGAAAATACAGTAGTCCAACTGCAAAAGCCCAAAGAAAAAAGAAAACTCTAAATGAAAAGCATATTACAGTAAACTCAAAAATGTTGTGCAACTGCAAAGTCAGTGTGACATTTATTCTGCCTCAGCATCATGTCTTTGTGCTGGGTCCGGCCAGAGGACTCTGGTCAGTCAAAGACCTTCTACCGCCACGCAGAGAAAACTCTTCTATTGGGATGAGGAAAGGGCTTCCACCATGGAAGGCTAACATTTATGAATTGCTGGTTGATATTGAACCACTCGCGTATCCGGATGCCACAGTGAAAGCTGACATTGTTCCAAACCACGGCATAGACAGAATGCACTGCCTGCTGATGATCCTGCTGCTCACGCTCAAACAAAACATCCCAAAGACCACCCAGAAATGGAAGGAGATGAAGACCACCCAGAAATGGAAGGAGATGTTCAGTGTTATATGGCCCTGGTGGAGAACCCCGCGATTACTTATGGCTGCACCAAGGGTGACATTGCCACCACGCTGGCCAAGGACTTCCACAATGGCATGTTGGCCAATTATGTTCCTGCCTTTCCTTCTCCTCTTTGCTAGATTGAACCCTGCTTCATCTACAAAAATGTATTCATGGGGCCTTTCCATGGAATCCAATTCAAACACTCTCTATACATAAAAACAGATAAATAAGTAGTTTAGTAAGTGATACAGAAAGACAGACTTCTGCAATAGTGTATTTGTATGCACACCTTATTTACATACCCTACAATATAGTACAGTCTACAGTAACAGTTGGTTAGGAGCATAGAATTGTACTGTAAGCATCAGCACTGAAAGTGTCTGAGTACACTTACACGCACATACTGAAATCGTAGTTCTTTGACTCTTTCTGAGTTGTATACTCTGTACACTTGCTTCATGCGTACCCTGTTGCGTTGGAGGACACGGTCAGTGGTAGAAAGGCAGACACTGTCGATTCCTTAAAGTTTACATTGTCTTCAACAACTCTGTTGTATTTCACGCAGTCGGATGGCATTGTTTTGAAGGACCATATCAACAATGAGAGCCTCTTGCTGTTGGGAGAACATAGCAGTCCTTCCACCCTCATGTGGTCATCTTGCAATTCTGCAAGAAGGAAAAATGCATTTACAAACCTATCAATACAGTAAAAATAGAATGGAAAACACTTCTATACTGTATGTAAAATGTTGTATGGTAAGAAAGGTTCTCTTCTTCCCCAGTCCTTTTTCTGTTGACAAAGTGATGTATTGACTCAAATGTATAAAGTAAACTTTCAATTACCAAAATGAAAAGAAACAATGACCTGTTCTCTTCTCTGAATGTCCTGATTATGGTGGCCACAGAGAATCTGCTCATATTGGGTTGTACACTTTGTCCTGCTTCCCTCATTGTCATTTCATGGACAGGAACATGGTCTATCACAGTGGCTCGAATTTCATCTGACACTGCTGTTCTTGGCCTTCCTCGCCCTCTTCCTCCTCGTCCACGATCTCCTACACGTATTCGTCCTCTGACTCTCAGGTTGTTTCCATCCATGGTTGGTATCAACATTCAACGCACCTGTGCCCCCGTGCACTCTGAACTGGCTTATATTCTGTTCAATCGTTTGATCACATCATTAGAAACAAGTGAATTCAATTTTGAGTCATTGTGTGTTAACGATGACAACTGTGTTGTAGTTTCGTTTACCTTTTGCTGCCCGTGTTTACCATTTTGCTACACAAGTGCATCACAGTGCAAAATGTGATTTAGAGTGAATGCAATTTGCAAATGGTGTCTAACTACCTAAACCTGTTTAAGGTTTTGCCAAAAGAGTGACTGATTCGACAGATGTGTTTAGGCCACTGAGACTTTGGTTAGGAGAATGGGGTTTAGTGTTTTAGCAATTCAGAAAAACTGTAATACTTCTCCACTTTGTCTCATGAAACTCTTTTGGTTGTCAATCCAAGCTTGTGGAAACGTAGTGCATGTATTTGAGTAGGGTGTGCACAAAAATACAGGACAAATCATATCCCCTATTGACTCTGTAAGGGACAGTGCATTTTATTTTTCAATATGGGACGATCCCGTATTATATGGGACGGGTGGCAACCCTATTCGCATCTCAGCCCAGAGCCGAAGACCTTTAAAAGAGCGAGCTCTGCCATCATTAGGGTAACTGCTTGACCCAAAACCACTGGTTTACTCTCACTAGTCAATTTAAGACCTGTTAGCTAATCAAGATGCCAGCCACCGAAATTCTAACGGCCATTTATGATGTCCAAGTATGTCGATACGGCCTGAGTGACATAGGAAAAGCAAGGCAAAGCAAGTTTATTTGTCTAGCGCATTACATAGCCTACACAAAGGCATTTCAAACACATTAACAACAGAAATAAGAGAATAAAGTGAAATAAATAAATAATACAATAATAGCCTAGGGTGGTGATACAATAGTTAATATTGTGGGACGTTTGTAGTGTTATATTCCTCGTCATCTTATTTTATATTACCTATTATTATAATTGTTGTTGTTGTTACTGAGGCTGTTACGATTGTTGTTTTTTGTGATAATGATGATCGAATCAAGCATGATCTTAATTTTTTTACATTGGTTTACTCCGACCAGATGTGAGTTTGATTGTAATGATACAACAAAGATAATATTGATGAATACCAGCTCTGTCAGTGACATGATCATACGATAATTTTAAGATCAAATTTGAACATACACACATTTCATGAATGAGGGTCATCGTGTGTTAACGATGACAACTGTGTTGTAGTTGTGTTTACCTTTTGCCACCCGTGTTTACCATTTTGCAACACTTATGCGTCATAGTGCGAAATGTGTTTTAGTGAGTGAGAATGTGTTTAGAGATTTGCAAACAGAGTGAATGTGATTTGCAAATGGTGTGTAACTTTCTCAACTTGTTTAAGGTGCCAAAAAAGTGAATGATTTGAGAAATGAGTTTAGGCCACTGAGCATTTGGTTCAGAAAATGGTGTTTAGAGATTTAGCAATTCCCGAAAAACTGTTTTAAATATGTGTGTGTAGGAATATGTGTCTGTGTAGGTGTGTATTTAGCCAGGATGTTGGATGTTTGTGGTGCTGTAGAGATTCAGTCCAACATCAAAACACATTTTTTTAATAAAAAAAGTGTTCTTCTTCTGTGACATAAATATTGTAACAAAAAGGTATTCTCAAAATAATGCACAACAAGTAAATTAAAAAACTATTCTGAATGTACCTCCCAGCTTAGTTTACTAACTCGTCTGTCAACCACATCCCAGCCTCTGCCCTGAGTGTGGTTTCCGGAGGCTTAAGTAGAAACCTGGTTGATTAGACAACTACATACAGGTGCAGGGAGGCTGATCAGCGCCAGGTGTGTTTCCCTGAAGGAAAATGGTGTCCAGCAGATCTGGGGTTTGTCTCCATCTGGTGGCCACATAGCGCCCCTCCACTGTGACATGGCTCCGTATGTCACAATATTTTGCATAGTATTGTAATGAACATATTAAGGGAGAAAACATCATTCCTTGTAGACTAATTGATTGCACCTGCTCCCGCTGATGATCTCTGTTTGGCACTCTGGGAGACGATACAAAAACAGAGCCAGGAGTCATACGGGAGTGACGGGAGTGGACCGAATAGCTGAGAACTGAGTGATTGTTTTTAATATACAAGTGACTGATTCACACTCAATTTGCAGGGAGGGGGTTGCCGTTCACAGTCATGTAAGTCTGCCGGCGGTGAATATAGATAGTGGAGGGAGAGACGCCGTCTGGCAGAGAAAGGGAGGGAGATAGGGCTGTGGACTGCTCCTTGGCCTGTGTGTTGGCGCTCTTTTGAACTGTTACAGTGTTCCTGGCTTGCACCTCATCTACGTTCCCCAGAGGCTTCGCTGCAACATAGCCTGGTTGGCACGGTGTCAACGTTCCCTGGAGGCTTCGCTACAACATAGCCTGGTTGGCACGGTGTCAACGTTCCCCGGAGGCTTCGCTACAACATAGCCTGGTTGGCACGGTGCCATACACTCAGACCCCAAGGGAGGGTCTCGTCACTCTGCGAGTTATGTACATTTTAAATCCTTCCTTAAATGTTATGTTGTCTTGTGTGTGTTATGTGGAATAATAATTATAGTAGTTTGGGATTTTGTATCAGCATGGGATAGAAAAGGGAAACCCAAACTACGGCGGAGCAGTGAGTGCTAGTGAGGAAGGGGGCTTATCCTATACATTAGTAAAGGGGGTGTAAAGGTCTGAAGGTTGGTCTGGTGTGCCTGTGTGCTGAGCCTGTGTGCGGGTGGGTGGGGAACTCAAGGGTCGTAAGTGACTCTGACTGGCTGCGAATCCATGTGTATCTGGTCTTAGTGTGGGACTCCTCTGATCTGATGCTCACGTTGTCCTATACATTTTAATAATAAAGTTTACTGTGTTTTCCTAAACGGTGTGGTGTGTTATAATCTCTGACTGCCAGACCATACCGATGACAAAAAGGTGCTGGCAGTCCTTACACAATCTGGTAATCCAGTAACCTGCTCGTTGAGTCTTAGGAAGTACTATTTCACTATTAGCGATATGAAACATTTGATGCAAAATGTGTCACATCCTTTTGCAGCAAAAGTATAAGTAGGATACACTAGCAATGTCCTTTCCTTCCAGTTCTTGCAGAAAATGATCTCAGAAGATCACGCCGGTCATGTTGAATAAATAGACCATTGACTAGACCAACCACAGTACATGAGTGTAGGTGAAAGTAATGACAAGATGTGTAGGATAATGATAAACACTCAGACTCAGTTTTAAGTGAGACGGCAACACTTGGTAAGGGCATGCTAGTTACCCATTAATCGTTTATGCTGAAATAAAAAAATAAAACTTTAAGGACAGTTCCACAAAAGATACAGAAAGAAGACCGCTACAACCATGTCAGAATGTGTCAATTACCCATCAACAGTTGATAGGTTGCACTCCTGTATTTCATTACTTTCGTGACATTCCTGTTTTTTCAGCACAACTCAATTGTTAAATTCCCCTGTATTTGCAAAGCTGTTGTATTACTAACATGCAATACAGCATTAGCCTTCTCCCTTATCAAACATGTTTAACCTTTTATTTCATGTGTATTTCGAGCGTACCTACCCGTTTCATTCATTGTTCTTTCCACAAAGGTTCATATTGTTGCTGCTAGTCTGAATTTTACAGTTATGCTGTATGCTCTGTAACTATCCCCTTTACTTACCTGTAAGCTCTATATTACCTTGCGTAGTTGCAATACAAATTACTGTCCTCCAATTACTATGCAATTTAGTATTAGCCTAATTCTTTCCACTTAGTTTCAACTTCAATTTCAGTGTACTTGCAGTGTAATGGACGGACTTTGTCCCTGCAAACAAAAGCAAAGCTTCTTCCCTCCTAATACCTTGCAATTTACAAGTTGTTTCTTTATAATTTAAACACTGTTCTAATTTTACTTTCTGCGTAGTTGCAGTGTAATGGCCAGGCATTGTCCCTGCAAACTCAAACATCTTTCCTCCTATTTCCAAACAATTGACCGGTACTTTTATTCTGCATAAAAATATATCGTGGCTATATATCAGGCTGCAAAATATATCAGGCTGCAAAAATATATCAGACTGCAGTGGGGATGGTCCTACTGCAGCCTGTGCAGCTGTTAGAATTTAAATGTCAAAATGTCATTTGTTGAAGAAAAATATGCATCTTTTATTAAGAAATTTAGGATGAACACTTGCTTTAAATGTATTTAAAACAATATGTTTAATCAATACGTGCATTCTGTACTTGCATATGAAACAAAAAACGTACAAAAACAACTGCAATAAATCAACTTTCTGTTATGCCTTAACAAAGACAATTTCTTTCCCTTCTTGCGCTTACTCTTCTATTTGCATCTCCTTTTCCCCATTAATCTGGCTCCAAACACTCAGATAAGCAGTGCCTTTCACCTATAAAATACAAAGAAGAGGCTTATGTGAATACTTTATCTCCACTACATTTTGACCTGTAGGTAACACAAAGCAAACATTAATAAAATAATAAGCATGAACTTGTGGTTAGTACTAGAATCATTATTTGTAATCTAGTAAACATTCCACCATACAACCACTAACCAAATTATTTTCTTAAAATTGACCACTACTTTAAAAGTAGAGGAATTAAATTCTCACAATATTGCTTTTGGTAAAGAAAACAAAACTGTCAATAACAACCACCACATATCACCCACAATGACATGATGATAAACTTGGATTAGCAAACACAACGTGCCATTGGAACACAGGACTGATGGTGCTGATAATGGGTCTCTGTACGCCTATGTAGATTATTACATTAAAAATCAGCCGTTTCCAGCTACATTTGTCATTTTCAACATTAACAATGTCTTCACTGTATTTCTGATCAATTTGATGTTATTTAAATGGACAAAAAATGTGCTTTTCTTTAGAAAACAAAGACATTTCTAAGTGATCCCAAACTTTTGAACGGTAGCATTTTATATTTTCATTAGTACATCTGATTTCTTAGATTTTAATTAATTGGTGAAGAATTTGAGGACTAAAACTGGTTTATTTTACAAAAACAAAGTGTGCTTGTCTTACCAGCATAGACTGATATTGTTGAAGCTACGTTAATGTTGGTGCTGGATAATAGTGATCTGGTTTACATGCGATTTTAAAGTCTTTAGACGCAGTCTATCATTCAGCCTTGTGTTTTGCTACTGGTGCTGATTTTCGCACACATCATTGTCTTCTGTATGGTTTGGTTGATTGGGACTCCCTGGTTTCCCAGAGAAACAGACACTGGCTGATGTTTGTATACAGTTAGGTCTGGAAATATTTGGACACTGTCACAATTTTCATAATTTTGGCTCTGTACGCCACCACAATGGATTTGAAATGAAACAACCGAGATGCAATTGAAGTGCAGATTTTCAGCTTTAATTCAACGGGTTTAACAGAAATATTGTATGAAACGTTTAGGAATTGCAAACATTATTATACACAGTCCCCTTATTTCAGGGGCTCAAATGCAATTGGACAAATTTACATAATAATTAATACAATGTTTATTTTTAATACTTTGATGGGAATCTTTTGCAGGCAATGACTGCTTGAAGTCTGGAACGCATGGACATCACCAAACATGTACAGGTAGTACATTTCCTCCTTTGTGATGCTTTGCCCGGCCTTTACTGAAGCTGTCTTCAATTGTTGTTTGTTTGTGGGTCTTTCTGCCTTAAGTTTTGTCTTCAGCAAATGAAATGCATGCTCAATCGGGTTGAGATCAGGTGATTGACTCGGCCAATGCAGAATATTCTACTTCTTTGCCTTAAAAACTCCTGGGTTGCATTCACAGTATGTTTTGGGTTATTGTCCATCTGTAAAGTGAAGCGCCATCCAAGCAACTTTGCTGAATTTGGCTGAATCTGAGCAACCAGATGATTTCTAAATGAGAAGGTTTACAGACCAGTGTGGTGATTCATACTATTGATTAATGACTCTAGATTACAGGTTACATCTTCAGTGGTGCTTATTCAGGACTATATACAATGATATGATGTTTTTACTCACTACTAGACAATTATTGTCAGTGTTTTACTATGGTGTCCTGCTGAACATGACCATGATTAGAGTGAAACATTATGTTGTGTTTGACACAGGGACCATCTGACACAGAGACACTGAGGAGTCAATATAAACATAAAACCCTGGATAGAGGGGCTCAGTCAATGTGGTGTTGAATGTGTACAAGTGGGTCAGTGTATCAGAGGAGACCCTGTAGAAGGACAGAGTGCCGGCTGGCCAGTCCAGATACACTCCTACTCTGTGGGAGTCTGAGGAGATGACAGGTATGGAAGTTGTCTTTTTATTGTGACAGACAGAGAAACTGTTACCAGCACAGAACAGACTCCAGGACTTGCCATTCGATCCAAGACCACAGTCATCACCCCCTCCTCTCCTGATGATTCCTTTATATGTCACTCCTATACCAGCCCCTCTCCCACTCAACTCTACCTCCCAGTAACAGCATCCAGACAGACCCTCTCTACACAACACCTGTGGCCACTTCTCAAATCTCTCTGGGTGATCAGGATACGGCTGCTCCTCTCTCCTCCAAGTCACCTTTCTGTTCTCCTCAGACAGAGAGAGGTTTTTGTTTACTGTGTTTGGGTCCAGTGTGAGATCACAGACATCTGATGGATGAGACCAAGACACAATATTACACATCATTCATATTATACAGACACATGCATGTTTTATTTCTTTATTGTCATAAACTGGATATTAAGACACTCAGACAAAACACACACACACACAAGCATAATGAAACAAACATACATACACAGACATGTACAAACAAACCCACACACAAATATACATACATGTGAACACTCACCAGCCACTTCATTATGTGCACCTTGCTAGTACCGGTGTTGCGAAGAATTCAGTGACCGAAGAATTCAGCCTGTCAAAAGCACGCATGCGTTGTCATCGAAAATACCAATCTGTCAGCAGGAGCGTGTGATATCTTGCACACTTTCTGCTTCTCGCTCCCAACCGTGTCTTGCTTCTAAAGCGTCTGTTTACCTAAGGTTGTAAGCTTGTGATCTTTGTGATTTTCCATTATTTTAAAAAACGGCAGCAAAAACAAATACACTGCTCAAACATATTAAGGGAACACGTAATCATCACAGTTTAACACCAAGTGAATTAAACTTCAGGGATATCAATCTGTCCAGTTAGGAAGCATAAGTGATTGTGAATCAATGTCACCTGTTTTGGTGCAAATGAAAGTGACAACAGGTGCACTGGAGGCAACAGCAAGACAACCCCCAAAAAGGAATGGTTTTGCAGGTCGTGGCCACTGACAATTGCTCTCTCCTTATCCTTCCTGAATCAATCTCATTGAGTTTTGTTAGTGTCCTTGTCACTACTGGTAGCATGAGGCGGTACCTGCAGCCCATTCAGGTTGCACAGGTAGTCCAGCTCCTCCAGGATGGCACATCCATACGTGCCGTCGCAAGAAGGTATGTGGTGTCTCTCAGTACAGTCTCAAGAGCATGGAGGAGATACCAGGAGACCGGCCGTTACACGAGGAGAGCTGGACAGGGCTGTAGAAGGGCATCAACCCAGCAGCAAGACCGCTCCTTTGTGCGAGGAGGAGCACTGCCAGAGCCGTATAAAATGACCTCCAGCAGGCTACGGGTGTGCATGTTTCTGACCAAACTGTCAGAAACAGTCTCCATGAGGGTGGCATGAGGGCCCGACGTCCTCTAGTGGGACCTGTGCTCACAGCCCAGCAATGTGCAGCTCGATTGGCATTCGCCAGAGAACACCAGAATTGGCAGGTCCGCCAATTCTTCACAGATGAGAGCACTCTTCACAGATGAGAGCAGTTTCACACTGAGCATGTGACAGACGTGAAAGATTCTGGAGATGCCGTGGTGAACATCATGTTGCCTGCAACATCATCCATCATGATCGTTTTGGCAATGGGTCAGTGATGGTCTGGGGAGGCATATCCTTGGAGGGTCGAACAGACCTCCACTTGCTAGCCAACGGTACCCAGACTGCTGTTAGGTTACCGTGAAGAACTCCTCAGACCCATTGTCAAACCTCACGTTGGTGCCGTGGGCCCTGGGTTCCTCCTGGTGCAGGACAATGCCCGGCCTCATGTGACCAGAGTGTGTAGGCAGTTCCTGGGTGACAAAGGCATTGATGCCACTGACTGACCTTCATGTTCCCCAGACCTGAATCCAATTTTGAACCTCTGGGATGTTATGTATCGGTGCATCCGACAACGCCAAGTAGCACCCCAGACTGTCCAGGACCTCACTGATGCTCTGATCCAGGTCTGGGAGAAGAACCCCCAGGACACCATCCGCCGTCTCATCAGGAGCATGCCCAGACGTTGTCGGGAGTGCATACAGGCATGTAGGAGCCATACATACTACTAAGTCACATTATGAGTTGCCGTGATGAAATTAATTCAAGTAGGAACAGCCCATGATTTCAATTGTTTACTTAGATTTTCGGTTTTGAGTTTGAATCTAGCCCTCAATCGGCTGGTGGTTTTGGTTTCCATTGACCTTTGTTACGTCATTTTGTTCTCAACGAATTACACAATGTACAGTAAAGATCTTGATCTTTTATATATTTCGTTCATCGTGACCCAATGCGTGATTTAAGTGTTCCCTTAATTTTTTTGAGCAGTGTATATTGTGTTGGTTAACACATGTAAGTAGTATTCATTGTTTCAAACGTGGCTTTTGTCATTGAAACAATACTACGTTCACCAGGGTTTCCCAAACGTTTTTGGCCGACGACCCCATCTCGATATCTAAAAATTCTCGTGACCCCAGCCATGTGAAGAAAAATTATATAATCGTTATTTTTTTATTTGAGGCTATGAGAGTCAATTTTAAAACAGTCGCGACTCCTAGTTTGGGAACCTCTGAGTTACACATATGTAAACCAGTACAATATATTTGCTTTTTGCTGCTGTTTTAAAAAAAATAATCTATGGATGCACATTTTGCAAAGATCACAAGCTTATATATTGCTGAGCACACTAGCTTACGTAACCAGACGCTTTTTGGAACCCTTTTTGGAACCCTTTTTGGAAGCAAGACACTGTCCAGGGCGAGAAGCCACAAGGGCGTGAGATAACACACATGTTCGATAGTAACGCATGCGCACTTTCGACAGGCACACTGAATTCGCCCGGTCACTGAATTCTTCGTAACGCTGGGTTGGACCCCTTTTTCCCTTCAGAATTGTCTTAATTCTTCGTGGAATAGATTAAACAAGGTGCTGGAAACATTTCTCTAAGATTTTGGTCCGTATGGACATTAGAGCATCACCAGTCGCTGCAGATTATTTGAGTTAGAAATCCAGACTCATCAGATCAGGCAACGTTTTTCCAATCTTCTATTGTCCAATTTTGGTGGGCCCGTGCAAATAGTAGCCTCAGTTTCCTATTCTCCACTGATGACAGGATTGGCACCCAGTGTGGTCTTCTACTGCTGTAGCCATCTGCTTTAAGGGTTGATGTGTTGTGCGTTCACAGATGCTCTTCTGCATACCTTGGTTGTAACGAGTGGTTGGTTGAGTTACTTTTGCCTTTCTATCAGCTTGAAACAGTCTGGCCATTCTCCTCTGACCTCTGCCATCAACAAGGCATTTTCGCCCAGAGAACTGCCGCTCACTGGATATTTTCTCTTTTTCAGACCATTCTCTGTAAACCCTAGAGATGGTTGTGTGGGAATCTCCCAGTAGATCAGCACTTTCTGAAATACTCAAACCAGCCCGTCTGGCACCAACAACCATGTCACGTTCAAAGTGTCTTAAATCACCTTTCTTCCCCATTCTGATGCTTGGCTTGAACTTCAGCAGACCATGTCTACATGCCTAAATGCATTGAGTTGCTGTCACGTAATTGGCTGATTGGATATATGCGTTAACGAGCAGTTAAAAATGTCCCTAATGAAGTGGCTGGTGAGTGTATGTTTTGTATACTAAATCACGTACATTTCTTCAGTCCTGATTTCAACGTCCACTCTCCACCATGATCCATACTGTGGAGGAAGCAGAGGAGCAGACTGTCATTTAGTGACACACAATCTGTCTTACAAACACACACACACACACACACACACACAATACCCATCCCGCATGACACACAAACACACCACATACACCCCCCCCCAAACACACACACACACACACCTATCCCCCATCATTAATTAAAATATGATCTAAATTGCAATATAGACATGGGCAATATTTTAATCTCAACTTCTGTGATTTCTAAAATGTTTTGAATGATACACGTCACCAGAGTCAACAGGCGTTGTCTGTCAGTCATCGGTGCTTTTAATGCAGGTTGTCCATTGACATTGCAATAGACCAATGGTGGTCATTGTTAATACCGGGCATTCGAGTCTTTTCAGTGAACCAACTCTTCTGGATCCATTCACCTGAAAGAGCCGGCTCATTTGGCTCCTGAACGACTCTTCATTTAAAATACTTAAAAATAATTCCAGTACAATGAAACAATTGCACATCTCCAATGTAAAGGCTAAAAAGTAGGCTAGAAGTATGTTAGATGTGAAATGAACAATAAAATAAGTTCCATCTTACCTCTCCTAATTATTAGATCAGCTGCTGTTTTTCAACTCACGTTCCCCTACTGGAAAAATACATGTGGAACACAAAGATGTGCTACCTCATCTGAAAATTGTTGTTTCGGGCTAGAGAATAAAGAAAATTATGGAGCCAAATGAACAGCTCCATTCACCAATGTGAATTGGTTTCCAAAATTCACCAAAGAGCCGTTCTAAAAGAGTTGTTTGTTCATCACTAGTCAGGGCTCGTTGTTATTCATAGAACACTAAAAGTCTGTGTTAGAGGTATTGGAAGTATTTTATCACTTAAATGTATGCAACAACACACAGAAGTGTCAACCTCAGACTGAGTAATATAGACCACCTGGAAAGTGGATAACTGACACTGCTACCAAAGATGTCTACTTTGAACTAGCAAGGGCAAACATACAGTTAGGTCCGGAAATATTTGGACGAAATATTTTGTCTGTTTACCGAAATATATTCAAGTTACAGTTAAAAAATGGCAGAAAGACCCACGAGCAAACAACAACTGAAGACAGCTGCAGTTAAGGACTGGCAAAGCATCACAAAGGAGGAAACCCAACATTTGGTGATGTCCACGCGTTCCAGACTTCAAGCAGTCATTGCCT
Organism: Esox masquinongy; assembly: GCA_016801175.1. Classification (NCBI taxonomy): domain Eukaryota; kingdom Metazoa; phylum Chordata; class Actinopteri; order Esociformes; family Esocidae; genus Esox; species Esox masquinongy. The sequence continues at coordinate 91,225 of JACXGI010001038.1, read as the reverse complement.
GCAAAGGATTCTCGACAAAGTATTAAAAATGAACATTATATTTATGATTATGTTAATTTGTCCAATTACATTTAAGCCCCTGAAATAATGGGATTGTGTATAAAAATGGTTCCTAAACGTTTCATACAATATTTTTGTTCAACCCTTTGAATTAAAGCTGAAAGTCTGCACTTCAATAGCATCTCGGTTGTTTCATTTCAAATCCCTTGTGGTGGCGTACAGAGCCAAAATTATGAAAATTGTGTCAGTGTCCAAATATTTCCGGACCTAACTATACATAAAATGTAGGTATCATGTAAATCTGTTACTCTCCAAGTCGGTTAGAAAACAATTTGAATTATTGGCTCTTGACCTGGAGATTTCTAAATCTTTTAATCTTAATGTGGTGGGTTGTTACAGGCTTCCCTCAGCATCCAGTGATGCTCTCCCCTCTTTAGTTAGTCTTATATCTTCTATCTATTATAAGGAAATTGTCCTTATTAGTGATTTTAATTGAAACTGATTACAGCCAGTGTCAGTGTCTGATTTTAAAGCCCACTGTGATTTAAAGCCTCGTATTATAATCAAACGAAATATGAAGCGGTTTGTGGAACAAGGTTTCGTGTATGATTTATCTCTGTTTGATTCGGAGAAGATTTACCTTATTCTGGATGTAGAAAGTGCTCACATTTCTATGATGGTTTTATGGGAATTATTAATAGACATGCCCCCCTTAGAAAATACAGGGTTACAGGTCGTGACAATGCGTGGTTTTCAACTGAGCTGTCATGTCTTCTTCACCAACGTGACATGGCGTGGGCCAAGGCTAGGCACTCTGCCCTTAAGTCAAACTGGCTGTCTTTTAGGCAACTTAGGAATAAATGCACTGTTTCTATTAAAAATGCCAAAGCATTGCACTTTTTAAATGAAACTGCAAACAATCTAAATGATTTCCAATTAAGTTTTGGAAAACCATAAAATCTTTAGATGGTCATAAAAATGCTTCCTTCCTCCTTCCACCTTCCTCCATGCATTATCAAAGAATCAATTAAGATCTTTGCCAAATTTCATATGCTTGATTGATTTAATGTGCATTTTGTTACTTGTTTTTTTATTTCAATCTCTAAACTATACTGATGGTCATCAAAACAGCAATCAGTTGTTTGGTTTTAAACAACCTACTAACTCAGAGGTACATGAAGCCCTCAGATCTTTGAATACAAATAAATCAAATTATCCTGATAATTAGGACCATTTTTTTAAAGTTAGCTGCTGATTCTATTCAGCAATTTTATCTTATCTTTTTAATCTTTTGTTAAGATCAAAAGAAATTCCTTTATTTTGGAAATCGGCATTTGAGCTTCCCTGTTGAAAGGAGGAGATCCCACATTGTTAAATAATTATAGACCTATTTACAAACTCTCTGTTTTAGCGAAAATCTTTCAATCACTTGTAAGCAACTGAAAGATTGTTTTACTTGCAAATGAGATCTTATCAGTTCATCAATCTGGTTTTAGAAAAAAACACAGCACAATAACACCAGGTCTTAATATAATAAATTATTTTATTGTCTCTCTAGACCAGGGGTGTCCAAACAGTTCCACAGAGGGCCGAGTGCCTGCGGGTTTTTGGTTTTTCCTATAAATTGGTTCCCAGTTTACGCCTAAACAACCAGGTGAGGGTAGAAACTAACCAATTAGTAACATAATTAGTCAATCAAGTACAAGGTGTGAGAGAAAACCTGCAGACACTCGGCCCTCCATGGAACTGTTTGGACACCCCTGCTCTAGACAATGTGCACCACTTTGCAGCCCTCTTCATTGACCTATCAAAAGCTTTTGATATGGTGGATCATGAAATGATAAGCATAGACTCTTGGACATAGGCTTATCAGTAGGCACACTGTCTTATGGTTTGAAAACTATTTTGCAAACAGATCACAATGTGTGCAGATACAAGGTCTTACCTCTAAGCCTGTGAATGTGTTAAAGGATGTGCCTCAGGGATCGGTTCTGGGACTACTCCTCTTTACAATTTACATAAATAACATAGGCATAGATATACTCTAAGCTAACTTTAATTTCTATGCAGACGATATTGTGATCGGCACCCTCTCAAATTCTGGCACTTTCTCAGTTACAGCTTGCTTTCAATATTGTTCAACGAAGATTTCACTGGCTGAAACTTGTCCTAATTATATAAATAGGAAGTTTCTATTTGGAGCAGTGGGTAGTGCACCCGTCTGCGGAGCTGAAGGACCCAGGTTCGAAAAATCGGCCTGCCCATTCTTTACTGCATTTTGTTGTACTGTAATTTTACTTGTTCAATGACAAAAAAGTTGAAAGTCATCTAATCAAAAAATGCAGATAAAACAAAATACATGTTTTCATACTCAAAGAAAAATATCAATTGATCTTCCACTACTTACTACACTGCATGGTAATATTATTGAGGCTGTATCTGTATACAAATATCTTGGGATTCTAATTGATGATACTCTCCTTTAAGACACTTTACACTGAGGGTAAAAATGAGGTTAAAGTTGGGTTGTTATTTTAGAAATAGGTCTTGTGAAGCTAGAAAGAAACTTGTATTTGAACTTTTATGCCTGTTTTTGAATACAGGGATGTCATTCACATGCATGCTTCTTGTCAGTCCTTGCATTCTCTGGACACTGTTTACCATGGTGCTTTAAGATTCATTACAAATTGTAGAGCGCTCACTCATCACTGTGTTCTATACAATAGAGTGGGCTGGCCCTCATTGTCGACAAGTAGGTTTTCGCAATGGTACTTTTTGCCGGACCACGTGAGCGGAGCCGGCCAAGAAGAGCGAATGTCTCTTACTGGTGACTGAGTGACTGACTGACTCTTGTTAAATAGCGTAGTGGTTAGAGACGCAAACCCTGGGGTCCCGTGTTCGAGCCTCATCACAGTCAAAATAAATTATGCATTAGGATTTGTTCTGGATAGACAAAAATTTGCTGGCTACAACCTTCAGGAGCTTTGTTATAGTAAACCTAAAATAAAATTGTTCCCGGTTTTGTTGCGACTATTTCTGGTGGATTTTCGAAGTACACATCCGTGCATGCTTTTTGGGGTAATATACAGTGGATATAAAAAGTCTACACACCCAAGTTAAAATGCCAGATTCTTGTGATGTAAAAGAATGAGACAAAGATAAATCATGTCAGAACATTTTCCACCTTTAATGTGACCTATAAAGTGAACAATTCAATTGAAAAACAAACTGAAATCTTTGAGGGGGAAAAATAAAAAATAACCTGGTTGCATAAGTGTGCACACCCTTTTTGTGGTTTTTTAAAATAAAAAATCACAATAACCTGGTTGAATAAGTGCACACCCTTAACCTAATACTTTGTTGAAGCACCTTTTGATTTTATTACAGCACTCAGTCTTTTTGGGTAGGAGTCTATTAGCATGGCACATCTTGACGTGGCAATATTTGCCCACTCTTCTTTGCAAAAGCGCTCCAAATCTGTCAGATTGCGAGGACATCTCCTGTGCACAGCCCTCTTCAGATCACCCTACAGATGTTCAATTGGATTCAGGTCTGGGCTCTGGCTGGGTCATTCCAAAACGTTACTCTTCTTCTGGTGAAGCCATGCTTTTGTGGATTTGAATGTGTGCTTTGGGTCGTTGTCGTGCTGAAAGGTGAACTTCCACTTCATCTTCAGCTTTCTAACGGACGCCTGAAGGTTTTGTGCCAAAATTGCCTGGTATTTGGAACTGTTCATAATTCCCTCCACCCTGACCAAGGCCCCGGTTCCAGCTGAAGAAAAACAGCCCCAAAGCATGATGCTGCCACCACCAGGCTTCACTGTGGGTATGGTGTTCTTTGGGTGATGTGCAGTGTTGTTTTTGCGCCAAACATACCTTTTGGAATTATAGCCAAAAAGCTCAACCTTGGTTTCATCAGACCATAACACATTTTCCCACATGCATTTGAGAGACTTGATGTTTGTTTTTGCAAACTTCAGCCGGGCTTGGATGTTTTTCTTTGTAAGAAAAGGCTTCCATCTTGCCACCCTATCCCATAGCCCATTCATATGAAGAATACGGGAGCTCTCTGCGGACCATGGCTTTTGCTCTGAGATGCAACTAAGAAAATGTCAGGAAAATCCTACTAGAACAGCTGAACTTTATTTGTGATTAATCAGAGTCACTTTAAATGATGACAGGTGTGTAATGACTTCTATTTAACATGAGTTTGAATGTGATTGGACACAGCCACATCCCCAGTTATAAGAGGGTATGCACACTTATGCAACCAGGTTATTGTAAGGTTTTCATTTTTCCCCCTCGAAGATTTCAGTTTGTTTTTCAATTGAATTGTTCACATTATAGGTCAAATTAAAAGTGGAAAAAGTTCAGACATGATTTATCTTTGTCTCATTCTTTTACATCACAAAAACCTGGCATTTTAACAGGGGTGTGTAGACTTTTTATATCCACTGTAGCTGCGGCCGCCTGGGGATGACGTCACTATGCGAGGAGGACCCTGATGGAACCGGGTGACTACAACTGCAAAAGCAGGAGGGGTGTCAAATTGCAGGGTTCCCTCCTGGTCTTCTCTGGTCCACTGGTTATGCATGATGAATGCCCTGTGAGGGATGTGATTTGCTGTCTCGGTTGCCGTGTCGCCCAATAGGCCTTTTCACCATGTTAGCTGCTGTGTAGTGTGATAGTCGCGTTGCCGTGGCCGAGTGTGTTGATGAGTGAGGTTTGAAATCACATTCCTAATTATTCCAGCCTGGATGCATGTTGCTTGTCAGTTGGATAGTCCTTGCTGTATCCTAGGCCCACCCCTCCGGTAACTATGGAAGTCAGTTGAATAGCCCCTGCTGTATCCTAGCCCCACCCCTTTGGTAACTATAGAAGTCAGTCAGATAGTCCCTGCTGTATCCTAGCCCCACCCCTCCTGTACCAATATAAGTCATTCATTGTGCCCTGAGCTGGTGAACTTCATTTTCCTGATCTATCTGTTATGTGTTGGGAAGGGGCTCATTGTAATATACTGTCTTTGTACAATGAATTACCAATAAAGATATATGCTTTAATAATCAGTTGTGTGTGTGTGTGTGTTGTGTGTCATGGGGATGTGAAAAGGACATGGGCAGCTGGGGCGAAAGGAGGCCATCTTCAGACTAGCCTTCATTAACAGCCTGGCCCTTTTCCCATGACACATGAGGAACAAGAAACATCCGACTGTAACCAGGCAATAAATACCCTCCCACTGTTCCCCTACAGTATTCTATGGAAGATAAA
>JACXGI010001038.1:63812-85858 GCA_016801175.1 Esox masquinongy | reverse complement strand
AGTGAAATACAGACTATATTCAAAATTATATTACAGGAAAATATATTGATAACAATAAATATAATAAAATTCAAAATTGCTATACTTTGCAGTTTGTTCAAGACAGGTTAGTTGAACTCTCCTTGCTCTACTCCGTAATTCATCTGGTTTGAGCTTCTACCAAACTTGCAAAACTGTATAGCATAAAACATGTATTTGACTGGCCGAACTATAACAGAAGCATGTAAAAAGTTAACATTCACTGCCAGAGAAGTTGAGGGTCTTTTGGAATAGCACAGGCATTTTCTGTGTTTGGGATAAATTTGGGTCTAGCAGTGAATGTGAGAATATTGAGCCTAGATAATGTTTATCTATCCTACAATCTTTTTTGCAGTGACCTATGTGGTGATATGTTAGCGCTAAGCTGTTTTTTTATAATTCAAGCAGTGCTGGGTTATGTTAGCAACTTATGCTGACTAATGTTTACGCAGCAATAAAACGGTGAAACTACTGAGTCATTATGTTTTTATCGATTAATTGAATAATGCACAACTTTTTACATAAAATTATAAATTATCAAGATAATCGATAGCTGCAGCCCTAGACCACACCGAACAAACTACCACCACACTGAGCAAACTACCACCACACTGAGCTAACTACCACCACACTGCGCTAACTACCACCACACTGAGCTAACTACCACCACACTGTGCTAACTACCAACACACTGAACTAACTACCAACACACTGCAGGTTTCCTTGCTAGTCAATGTGCTCCACCCAGTACCACTGCAGAGATCACATGTAGTAACTCTAAATAGGCTACACAGATACACTTGTTCAGGAGTAGAAACGTTGGTGTGGTTATTAACAGTGAAAACAAAGACAGACCAGCTGATGTCTGAACATATTAACGTTATTGGTGCAGTCATATTTAAATAATAATGAATAAATAATGTGTTTTCTTCAAATTCACAACTTTCCAGCTTGATATCATACCAGTGTACTTTGACATTGAAACTGTGTTCATGCTACACAAAATGAGTGCATGTAGGCAGGTCTGTTTTTCACACATATTACATAATTCATAACATGACAACTTTATACCACATTACTGATTACTGATGGGGAAAACATCTACAGGACATACTTGAGTTTCTCCAGTTTCCAGTGTGGATCTTCCAGTCCAGCATAGAGCAGTCTGACTCCCGAGCCTCCTGGGTGATTGTAGCTCAGATCCAGCTCTTTCAGATGTGAGGGATTTGACTTCAGGGCTAAGACCAGAAAAGCACAGCCTTCCTCTGTGACCAGACAGCCTGACAGCCTGCACAGAGTAGATCATGAGTTAACAAATTACTTACATTAACAAAGCCTCTGCACTTTCAAGTATTTCAAGTATTAAAAAAGGTGAAATACTTTAGTGATTAAGCAGTTCAAAGTAGTAGAATCTCCTGGTCAAAAATAAATAATTTGATGTTAAGAGTTTTGTCAGGATTGGGGGGGGGCCTCCCAGGTAACCACTTATTTTTACACGTCAAGAAGAATATCTATGTCTAAGGGATGTGCTTGTGCAATGGGGCAAAGTTAAAGAAATGCACAATGTTATTAATTATGATCTTAGGGAATGTGCTTGCAATAGGGAAATGCAGTTCTGTGCAAAAGACTTAGGCACCTGAAAGCCATATATTTTAAACTATCATTTCCAACAACCGTCAGATGTTTGCGTAATGTCAAACTTATAACGTCCTCAATAACGTTTTATTGTTACTTTGAAACATGACTCAGGAAAACAATATTGAATGAGTAGTGCTTTGAAAACTGATCGGTCCATCGGACTGTCCCATCAATACTTTCATGCATTTTTTTAACTTTGAGAAGACCACACATTAGAACTAAAGAATTTTCAAGGATTTCTAGCATGTGTATGAAACCTCTAAGAATATGAAAGGAATACAAAATGGATTGAAACATTTGAGTGTTTACGTGAGCTTCCAGCATTTGCAAAAGTGTCACAAAGTTGAGGGTGAGAAAATTGTCAAGAGTGCAGGAACTACTTAGACCCTCCAGTAGCCCCTCCCAGTCAGTGTACAATGATACAGACTCTACAAGAGAAGTAGAATCCTATATGACACAGTTATTATTGAGCTGTGCAATTTCACACTTAAGGTGTAATTATACAACATGTTCATTTGTTTAAGTCTGGTTTTGAGCCTTGACACATTCACCAAAACAAAAAAGTTCTAAAATGAAATGTTCGGTTGTTAATGAGGTTATTTTCTTCTAAAACAATAAGAGGAATTAGTACATTAGAATTTCATCCAGATTTAATTAATTTCAAGCGGACCATGTATTGCATCATGCAAGTGTTTAGTGTGTCCCAATGTTGATTTGTTTATTAAGCATCTGTCCACTCTGTGGAAGTCACCCCCTGAGTTTTGTCACCCATATGTCACCATGAAGGGCACTCAGAGTCAGTGTATAGGACATAGGGGCTGGATTGGGACATGTCCAATGTCTGAATATAGCGATGGCCCTGTACACATTTTCTTTTTAAAATATAAACTACCTGTCTGTGTGTAATTAAGTGACTCATCAAACATACAAAAAGGTCATTTGTAAGCAATAACAGTGTGCGACACAAAGTTTAAACTATGTGCCTAAAGGGTCAGAAACACAGCACCAATAACTTTTTGTATACTGACATTGGTGGTCATTGGGTAAAATCCATATGGAAAAAAAGAATGGGAAGGATGAAAGAGAGATCAATCCCAAACACAGATTAATTCACTGCTATCACACATTTTAGAACTCTAGGGACCAAATAAATCTGTATGAGACATTGTCACCCCAAGTGAGCCTGGCGAAACCAAATTTGGGGTTCTGGACTATTGTCACAAATACAAACTATTAGCCTACTCACCTCAGAGTCTCCAGTCTAACTACCACTACACTGACAACCCAGTGCATCACTACTAGACCACAGACCTGTCTGAGTCAGATCATGGTTTCTAGTGAGGTAGGTTTTATCAGCATCTGCACACACCTCATCAAAATCATCTATGAATTCCTGCCTTCCCTTGTAATATTATCTATTGCTTGGCGACGTTGTTTGAATAGGTGCAGATGCTTCATTTCTTTGTTTTTTGCAGGTAGGCTACATTTGATTTGAGGTGGTCACTACAGCTATCTTTTCTGACCAGTGGGAAAGGCTGGTTAAACTTACAGAATTACAAGGGTTTATAGAAATATTGCTCAGCTTCTGCACGGTTAATGTAGTTTTTTGTTTTGGGCAGATATGTTTCTGGAAAGATTGAGACATTTACTATAAGCGTGTTTCACCAAGCCGTTCTGATTCTTATCACACTGCTCACTCAATCAGGAGGTGTTTAGCGGATACACATGTGCTTGAGGGTAACACATTCCCCAGTTTTACAACGATGACTGAGATTACAGTTGACCACTCTACCACAAGGAGTCGCTAGAGTGCAACGTGACAAGGCAGCCCTGTGTGACTCCCACCCATCCACCCCGGCAGGACTGAGACAAATTACTCTGCACTTTACTGGATCCCCAGGCAGCGCCAGTATGATGTAACCAGGCAATTCCTGAAGAAATGTAGCAGTTGGGGAAGTTCAAGTCCCTATGAGACAACATGTTAGAATGAAGGGATGTCTACAAAAAGAAAGAGTGTAATAATAATACACTGGAAATGAATGGTGGATTACTGGACATCAGAGGGGTGGAATGAAGATTAGTTCTAATGTTTAATATACTTGGACTAACAGAAAAGTATTATTTATTATGTAAGAATATGTTTTTATTTTTCATGGTGGTCCTGATAGTTGGCCAATAGTGACCCATTTCCCTTCCAGGCCTGCTGGGATGTCTGACAGGGTTTGGTCTTTACCAGGGATGGAGGCTTGGACATGCTGGCAGCTCAGAACAGGTGGAGATGGGAACACAGCAGACAATTATATTCCCCTTTTGTTGTGTTGACCTCTGTTGTGTTGTCATGTTTATTGTTGTGTTGGTATTTGTTATTACTCACCTCAGAATCTCCAATCTACATTCTGGATCCTTCAGCACAGCAGAGAGTTCCTTCACTCCTGTATCCTTCAGGTCATTGTTACTCAGATCCAGCTGTCTCAGGTGTGAGGGGCTTGACTTCAGAGCTGAGACCAGAGAAGCACAGCCTTCCTCTGTGACCAGACAGTCTGACAGCCTGCAAAGTTTAAAATTATTTCCCAATCACATCGTTATTCTTTGGTGGGGATAATACAGTATTTCACAAAAGTGAGTACACCCCTCACATTTTTGTAAATATTTGAGTATATCTTTTCATGTGACAACACTGAAGAAATGACACTTTGCTACAATGTAAAGTAGTGAGTGTACAGCTTGTATAACAGTGTACATTTGCTGTCCCCTCAAAATAACACAACACATAGCCATTAATGTCTAAACCGCTGGCAACAAAAGTGAGTACACCCCTAAGTGAAAATGTCCAAATTGGGCCCAAAGTGTCAATATTTTGTGTGGTCACCATCATTTTCCAGCACTGCCTTAACCCTCTTGGGCATGGAGTTCACCAGAGCTTCACAGGTTGCCACTAGAGTCCTCTTCCCCTCCTCCATGGCGACATCACGGAGCTGGTGGATGTTAGAGACCTTGCGCTCCTCCACCTTCCGTTTGAGGATGCCCCACAGATGCTCAATAGGGTTTAGGTCTGGAGATATGCTTGGCCAGTCCATCACCTTCATCCTCAGCTTCTTTAGCAAGCCAGTGCTCGTCTTGGAGGTGTGTTTGGGGACGTTATCATGTTAGAATACTGCCCTGCGGCCCAGTCTCAGAAGGGAGGGGATCATGCTCTGCTTCAGTATGTCACAGTACATTTTGGCATTCATGGTTCCCTCAATGAACTGTAGCTCCCCAGTGCCGGCAGCACTCATGCAGCCCCAGACCATGACACTCACACCACCATGCTTGACTGTAGGCAAGACACACTTGTCTTTGTACTCCTCACCTGGGCGCCGCCACACACGCTCGACACCATCTGAACCAAATAAGTTTATCTTGGTCTCATCAGACCACAGGACATGGCTCCAGTAATCCATGTCCTTAGTCTGCTTGTCTTCAGCAAACTGTTTGCGGGCTTTCTTGTGCATCATCTCTAGAAGAGGCTTCCTTCTGGGACGACAGCCATGCAGACCAATTTGATGCAGTGTGCGGCGTATGGTCTGAGCACTGACAGGCTAACCCCCCACCCCTTCAACCTCTGCAGCAATGCTGGCAGCACTCATACGTCTATTTCCCAAAGACAACCTCTGAATATGACACTGAGCACGTTCACTCAACTTCTTTGGTCGACCATGGCGAGGCCTATTCTGAGTGGAACCTGTCCTGTTAAACCGCTGTATGGTCTTGGCCACCGTGCTGCGCTTCAGTTTCAAGGTCTTGCCAATCTTCTTATAGCCTAGGCCATCTTTATGTAGAGCAACAATTCTTTTTTTCAGATCCTCAGAGTGTTCTTTGCCATGAGGTGCCATGTTGAACTTCCAGTGACCAATATGAGGGAGTGTGAGAGCGATGACACCAAATTTAACACACCTGCTCCCCATTCACACCTGAGACCTTGTAACACTAACAAGTCACATGACAGCAAATTTACACTGTTATACAAGCTGTACACTCACTACTTTACATTGTAGCAAAGTGTCATTTCTTCAGTATTGTCACATGAAAAGATATACTCAAATGTTTACAAAAATGTGAGGGGTGTACTCACTTTTGTGAGATACTGTATAACTTTTCATTAGGTAGATGATAAACAGAGGTTTAACTGGTCCAAATGAGCATGGCGGGGCTGAGCTGTGACTCCTTTGGTTCTAAAAATTATCAACAGATATTATGCAGAATTACTGGAAAAGATTTTTCTTTTTTCTTTTCAATAACCAAGGTCTGCTGTAATTATTTTAGTTGTGAAACGTGTGCAGGTGTCCATCTCTGTCTATGAAACCCCTCCACTGTGCGGTGACATTTCCATCTTTATGAAACCCCTCCACTGTGGTGACATTTCCATCTTTATGAAACCCCTCCACTGTGGTGACATTTCCATCTCTGTCTATGAAACCCCTCCACTGTGCGGTGACATTTCCATCTTTATGAAACCCCTCCACTGTGCGGTGACATTTCCATCTTTATGAAACCCCTCCACTGTGATGACATTTCCATCTTTATGAAACCCCTCCACTGTGGTGACATTTCCATCTTTATGAAACCCCTCCACTGTGCGGTGACATTTCCATCTTTATGAAACCCCTCCACTGTGTGGTGACATTTCCATCTCTGTCTATGAAACCCCTCCACTGTGCGGTGACATTTCCAGATGTATATTTTGGAAGATTTTGGCGTCTCCCGACCACCGTGCACACAGCTGGGATTAAAAGGTGAATTAAAGTTTATCAGCTTTATGTTCCGTCAAATTCATTGATACAGCATAAAGCTCCATTAAACTACTTTGATACACATCAGTGGTCATTAAAGTGAGTGTATGGACAATGGCTACTAAAATAAAGTGGATACAGTAGATACCTGCAATGCCCCACTACACCACTGGGCTACAAAATGAATAACGATAATATGTGAACCCACTTATTCCATCCAACCTGAAAAACACTAAGAACAACCTCAGTTCCACTGCAATATGACTATGTTTGGTTTTTCAAATAACTGTATTGGGCAACACTGTGTCTATCATGTTTCTCGAGAGAAAGCTTCCAGCCCCAGACAATGGCCATCCATAACATCTATTAAATATCTTCTTCACTGGGCAAGTTGTGCCACTAGAAATATTTAGACTAGTCTGTAGCCTCCTCTTTGCCATAGACCCTAGGCTATTAGTTGCATTCAAGAGCAGTATTTTTAATAGGTAATATCTTCAGAAAGTTAAATTTACACAGGCAGTCCATTTCTGATCTAGCCCTTTTGACAAATCAGATCTGTTACTATGCTAATAATTTAGCAAAAGATCAGAATGAGTGTAAGAGCAGCCAGTGTGGTAGGGCAACATTTGAATCAGGTGTGTGAGTGCTAGGGCAAAAACAAAAACGTGCACCCCTTGGGGTCCCCAAGACCAGGATTAAGAAACACGGAACTAGTCACTATAAAGCCCCGCCCCCAGGAAGTAGGGCTCCACCACCTGACAAACACCAATTTAACCACTGACAATAAGTACAGGATTTGAAATGGGTATTGTTAAAAATAAAAGTCTTGTTTGGGGAGATTAAATTATAACAAATTTGAGCCCTAAACCAGACTTGGTTCCATATAGTCAGCAAAAAGTAAAATGGTCAAACATTTAGACTTTATTGGCCTGTGCAAAGATTGTGGATCTGGGGATCAGTTATGATGTATTGACTAACAACAGGAATACTGACCTCAGAGTCTCCCATTTACAATGTGGATGCCCCAGTCCAGCAGAGACCATCTTCACTCCTGAATTCTTCAGTAAATTGTCACTCAAATCCATCTCTGTCAGGTGGGAGGGGTTTGAGCTGAGAGCTGATGAGATCATTTCACACACTCCTGTTGTGAGTTTACAGCCAGCGAGTCTGTCAAAAAAGAACAAATACCATAACAAGTATTGTATTCATGTTACTCTATTCAGGCCACTCTATTCATGTTACTTCGTATTTTCCTGCTCACACCATGTGTACTCCATGCATACATGGTTTAATCCTGTATGTTTATAATAAAATAAATCATTGTGGGGATTGAAGTAGAAACTGTATATATAAACATTTTATACTTTACCAATTATTCTAGATATGTGTGCGAGAGGAATTTATATGAATAATTACAGAGCCTTTCTGCAGCCTCTGACAGCTGGGAGCAGTCTCCAATGACCCTCCTGTGATGTCTTGTATTTCTTCAAATCAAACTCATCCAGAACATCCTCTGATATCTGGAGCATGAAGGCCAGGGCGGAACAGTGAGCAAGTGTGAGGTTTTTGTAACGTTTCGCTGACTTCAAGTATTTTTGGATTTCCTCCTGTACTGAATGGTCTTTCATCTCTATCAGACAGTGGAAGATATTGATCCACCTCCCATGGGAGATGTTCTTCTTCTGCATTCCCTTAAGGGATCTAACAGTTTTCTTGACGCTCTCTGGACTTCTTTCTGTCTCTGTCACCAGACCTCGTAGGAGTTTCTGATTAGACTCCACTGAGAGGCCATGAAGGAAGCGGACAAAAAGATCCAGATGTCCATTCTTGCTCTCTAAGGCTTTTTCCACAGTACTCTTCAGCAGCTCATGTAAGGTTAGCTTTTCAGATGAAGCTTTAGTCTTTCTCTTGAGGAAGGGCTTCAGTGCATCCATGTTCTGGGTTGTGAAACAATGGTACATGTAGACAGCTGAGAGAAACTCCTGAATGCTCAGATGCAAAAAGCTGTACACCACTCTCTGAAATAACACTGACTCTTGTAAGATTTCTGTGCACACTCCTGAGTACACTGATGCCTCTCGGACATCGATGCCACACTCTTTCGTGTCTTCTTCATAGAAGATGAGATTGCCCTTCTCCAGATGTTCAAACACCAGCTTCCCCAGCTTGAGAAGAACATCCTTATCCGACTCCATCTGCTCCTCTTCCATCTCATCTCTTTCATGATACTTCTGGTTCTTGTGGCTGGTCTGAATGAACAGGAAGAGTGTGAACATCTCAGTCAGAGTCTTGGGCATCTCTCCTCTCTTATCTGTAGTCAACATGTGCTCAAGGACTATGGCCAAAATCCAACAGAAGACTGGTATGTGACACATGATGTTGAGGCTCCTTGATGTTTTTATATATGAGATTATTCTGCTGGCCAAGTCCTCATCACTGAATCTCTTCCTGAAGTACTCCTCTTTCTGTGAGTCATAAAACCCTCTCATCTCTGTCACCTGGTCAACACACCCTGAAGGGATCTGATTGGCTGCTGCCGGTCTGGTAGTTATCCACAGGAGAGCAGAAGGAAGTAGATTTCCCTTGATGAGGTTTGTCATCAGAACATCTACAGATGATGTCTGTGTTACATCAGACATGGCTTTGTTACAGTGAAAATCTACTGGAAGTATGCTTTCATCCAGACCATCAAAGATAAACATTGCTTTACAGGCAAGAAGTTTCTTCACGCTGTGTTTGTCTAGATCTGTGTTGAAGTCATTCAGAAGTCTGAGCAAATTGTACTGTTGATCTCTAATCAAGTTCAACTCCCGGAAAGGAAGCACAAATATGACATCCACATCTTGGTTTGCCTTGCCTTCAGCCCAGTCTACGATGAATTTCTGCACAGAGACAGTTTTTCCAATGCCAGCGATGCCCTTTGTAAGCACAGTTCTGATGGGTTTGTCTTGGCCAGGTAAGGGTTTGAAGATGTCATTGCAGTGGATTGCTGTGTCGTGTGAGGTTGGCGTTCTGGATGCTGTCTCTAGCTGCCACACCTCATGTTCATTAACCCCTTCGCTTTCTCCCTCTGTGATGTAGAGATCTGTGTAAATACTGTTGAGTTGAGTCAGATTGTTCGTTTTTATGTTGCCCTCTGTCAAACATTCATACCTCCTTTTCAGACTGGCTTTATAATTCTCTAAAGCTCTGTGCAGACTGTCATCCACTAATAGAAAAATAAAAAAAATCTGTGTTTCAGACACAATAGTTTACAAGCATGTCGTTACCTACAATAAAACCACACTGAAATAATTAAGTATCAACACATGATTTGTGCAAACAGTCTTACTGTTTTCAGAGCCTCTATCATCCTCACTGGGTTCACTAAGCTGCTGTAGTACAGGTCTTGTTCTGGATCTCTTTCTACACTGAGGACAGACATATTCTCCTGAAGAAGCAGGCTGCTCCCAGTATCTGGTGATACACTGTCTGCAGAACCTGTGTCCACAGTTAATAGAGACTGGATCCCTCAGAACCAGCTCACACACTGAACACCTGGACTGATCCTCTGTCATAGTTGACCATCCACTATAGAGGATAAAACACAGAGAGAACAATAGGGAAAACATGCAAACAAATATAAACAGTGTAATATTCCAATTATGGACTATTATTTAAAAGGCAAACCGCAAATTTCACTATTGTGGCAAATTGTTCTTGTGGCTAGGTTCAAACAGGTCAATTTCACATGGATCCCAGAGTACATAAAGGCCTTGCTATCCCATATGAGCAAGTTAGGACATGACTTGTTGACATTATAATTCAAAACCAACCCACAAACACGGGACATTTCAACAAGTGAAGAGAGTTATCGCAGCAGTTAAAATGTATCATCCCATCTCTTAGCCTTGATGTCATGGTCACCAGAGAGACTCATTTTAGAGGCAGGGAACCCCTCTTCTCTTTCCCCAGAGAGACTCATTTTAGAAGGCAGTGCCTCTTTCTCCCCTCCTCTGCACAGACCTTTAAACACATGACAAAGAAAGAAATACACATTTCCTGGATCAAGACACATACTGAGAAAATAATTACTAAATGTCTGGATTAAACTAAACATAATGACCCATAAGCTTGAGAAAACAAATAGCTAGCAATAACAACATGTACAGATCTTCCTTCTATAACTATCAGCCATTTTACTGAAGCGCCGTCCGATGAGTTAAAGCATATACTTGTACTTCACCAGGCAAGATCTTTCTGTATACTTCATTCATACTTCAGCTGTTAATCAGTGAAGGCATTCTAGTGGCAGACATACATCACTAAGCCCTGAGCTCCCCAGTGCTTTTCTTCTATTTAATGGAGCTCCACACTGCTGTTTCATGTTAAGTCTAAGGTTTCAGCAGATTTTTCAGCCTCACAATGGGTTCCTTGAATTTTATTTCACACCTCTTTGGTTCTCATCTTGACAGACATAACAGATACAAATTTTAAAATCAGGACTAGGTGTTCTTATGTATACACAAATGTGGCAAAATATCTAATAATAAAAAATGTAAAAAAGTGGTTATTTTAATTAGTGAAATCAATTTACAAAACCAAACCCATAAAAGCTGAGAATCTATACTTTAACCATAGACTGAGTAACTAAGCTGCATATACATATCCCTGGAAACCTCATCTTATTGGCTACAAAACTATCTAGGTGCCACAGTAGCCAATCCCCTGAGTAATGCATGCCAACACTGCTTACGAAAACAACGTCATATTTTGGATCCGCAAAGATTCATTCAAAGATTCATTCAATGTTATCCGCAAAGATAACATTGAATGTCCAGCAATCCGCAATTGCTGGACATTCAATGTTGCCATTCAGTCATTCATCATCTTCTTGTATTCTCTCAATTGAAGAGATCTATTACACATTTAAGCGGTACAAAACAAACATGGACCTAATTAATCAGCAGTCTACAGGATAAATTACTTGTACATGAATACCAGTTGTATTGGATGTCAGTGATAAAATCGACTCGCTTGATAGAGCGATTGTGTCTGCAATTTTGGGACGTTGTTTTTCGATGGTGCAAAACTGTAATCACTCGAAGTTGGTAAATCACGCTAAGATCCAACTACCCTAGATAAAATAAATATTTTAATTCTTCAATCATGAACAACCTTGCTCCTTAATAGCAGTTCACACCAATTCAATGAGTAAATAATCTCTCCCTAGTTTATAAGTTAGTTACATTGTCATAAACAGGTAGCTTACATTTGTTGTTGACTTTCTGCCTCTAAATTTGGAGCGACAAATATCAGTCTGCTTTCTATCTGCTGTGCAAAAACGCAGCAGTCACAGAGGTCTACCGCGTTATGCTACTGCAGGCGTCACGGCAACAACAGACAGCTGACTTTGTGAAACAGCTACTTACCAGCAGCACTTAGATAGGTTTTGAAGATATTCAATTATGTATTTGCTGAGCTGGTTAGCACAGTCCCTTAGATATGCCCTGCTGCGTTGGGGGTTCAGTGTTGCCAACTCATTTTCAGGGGAGTTTCCTAGAGGAATGTAGATTTGTTGCTAAATGACGTTGTGATGTCATTGCGTAATTACGTCATTACGTAATAACGTAAAACTGCGTCTTTACGTGGAATACAGAGGCATCCTGCTGCAGCCCTGAAAACCAACAGTCCCTTTGTATAACAGGGTGTGGGAGGAGGGGACGCTGCCTAGTAGTTGGAAAGAAGCAGTGATAGTACCTATACGAAAACCAGGGCAAAGACCCTTTCTGGCCGACAAGATATAGGCCAATAGCTTTTATGTAAAGTCGTCGCATTTATGTAAAGTTATGGAAAGTATGATTGTAGAGCGGCTTATTTTCTGGAAAGTAGGGTCTTGCTATCACCTTATCAGATTGCGTTTAGGTAGGGTAGGGGAACGATGGACATGGATCATGTCTAGAATCAGAGGTGAGGAAGGCCCAGGTAAATAAGGAATCTGTGGTAGCTGTATTTTTTGACATAGAGAAGGCGTACGATATGATGTGGAAGGAGGGATTGTTAATTAAACTTGAGGTCTTGGGGGTGGGAGGTAGGACATAACTGGATAAAGGATTTTTTGTTTGAGAGGAGCATACGAGTTAGGATTGGGCGGTCCTTTTCAGACAAGTATGTGGTGGAAAATAGTACGCCACAAGGTAGTGTGATTAGCCCTTTGTTGTTTTTAATGATTATGATTAATGATGTGTTTTCCCAGACGAGGGTGGGTATAGGGAAGTCATTGTTGGCTGATGATGGGGCGCTTTGGAAGAGGGGTAGAAATGTGCCGCTTGTTCTGCGGACTGTACAGGAAGCAACTGAGGAGGTAGAGAGATGGGCGTTGGACTGGGGGTTTAGGTACTCGGGGAGCAAGACACAGTCCATGATTTTTACGAGGAGAAAGGTGGGGATGGAGATGCAGTTGAAATTGTATGGGGAGTGTTGAGGGAGTAAAGGCGTTCAGGTTTCTGGGGGTCGTTTTTGAGCCTAGGCTGACCAGGGTTGGGCAGGTACAGAAGGTGATCAGGAGGTGTAAGAAGGTGTTAAATGTGATGCAGTGCTTGACGGGAATGGCATGGTGGGCGGAGCGTTCCTCCTTGAAGACAATGTATGTAGCCTTGATAAGATCAGTTATAGATTATGGGAGTGTGGTGTATGGGTCGGCGGCTAGGTCAGTGCTGGCCAGATTGAATGTGGTTCAGGCTGAAGTGCTCAGGGTGTGTTGTGGGGCTTTTAGGTCATCACCAGTTGCAGCATTGCAGGTGGATGTGGGGGAAATGCCGCTAGAGATTAGACGACAGCAGCTGATGTTGAACTATTTGGTAAAGATTAGGGGTCACGGGGTCTCTCACCCCTCGAAAAAGATGCTACAGGATTGTTGGGAGCATGAGCAGGGCTGAAATGGGAGTCTAGGATGGGTAGATAACTCCCGGGCGGGGTAGGTCACTCCCGGGCGAGGGAGGTTGGTATTTTGGACATGGAGTTTTGTCCTACGGTAGCGATGCTGGGGTGTCCGCCATGGCTATTACTTTGGCCGGTAGGAGATTTGCACTTGCGGGATTTGATTCATGGAGATAGGGAGGGGATTGATCCGGGACACGTCTTTTTAGCTGGGTTGCGGTTGGTGTATGGGGGGTGTTTGCATGTGTATACTAATGGGTCGAAAGATCCACGCATGGGAGGGATTGGTGCTGCATTTAGGGAAAGGACCAGTGGACGGGAAGTCGTGAGGCGTCTATCGGATGGGCTGTCGGTGTTCACGGCGGAATTAATGGCGTTGCAATGGTTAGAACAGGGGGTGATGGGTAGAGTGGTGATTTTCTCTGACTCGTGTGCTGTGCTGAAACGCTTGCAGTCATGTAGTTCACGTAGTGGACAGGACCTGGTGTATGAGGTGCTGTTGACCCTCAATCGGGTGTTGAGGAATGGGTGTCAGGTGAGCGTCTCTTGGGTGCCAGCACACGTGGGAGCGGTAGGAAATGAGGAGGCTGATAGGCTCGCAAGGAAGGCTCTGGAAGAGGAGGTGGTTAATTTGGTGGTGAAGTGGAGTAAAGGGGAGGCTAAGGCGGTTGTTTGGGCAAAGATGATGGAGATTTGGCAGAAGCAGTGGGATGTAGGGCTGAAGGGTAGGCATCTCTACCGGATACAGAGGAAGGTAGGGGTGAGGATGGTTCTAGGGGGTGTAAGAAGGGAGGGGGCCATTTTCACTAGGCTTCGAATAGGGCATAGATTAAATGGGTCTTTGTATAGAACAGGGAAGCATCCGATGGGGTGGTGTGAACATTGTGATGTTGAGGAGACAGTAGAGCATGTGTTGCTACAGTGTGAGCAGTATGAGAGGGAGAGAATGAGTTTCAGGGACAGTTTGAGGGAGTGTGGTATTCAGGACTTTAGTATGGAGAACATGCTACGGGTGTAGGAGGTGATGCTGGTTTTAGGTTGTTAGTTTATTTGAGGGACACAGCGTTGGTTGGTAGGATATGAGTTCGCCCTGTCTCTGTCCCACACTCCAGGACAGGAGTGGGCGGTAATGCAGCACAAAAGCTGGATGCCAACCACCGATAAAAACCGAAGAAGAAGAAGAAGAAGAAGAAGAAGAAGGAAGAAGAGCTACTCCTACGTTCACACTGTTCACGAAATTTCATATAGCCAACGCTAGCATCGCCCAGAGTGCGTCGCCTGTAGCATACTGGTGTATCATAGATTCACACCGGTTTATGCAGGATGTTTATCCAGGGCGTCGCAGTGAGTGATGAGTCACTCTTGTCCAATCAGACGTCTTCTGTGTTTCCACGTCACCTTTTAGTATCACTTCAGCTCGCTTGGAACCTCGAAGAAGCAGGCACTAAAAAAAAAGTATCTGGTACCAGGTACTATCCCAACTTTTGGCCAGTGGAAAAGCAAAAAAGGCGTGCCGAGTCGACCCAAGTCGAGCTGGTACCATGAAGTGGAAAAGCACCATAAGTGTAATGGTTAGACTAGTACTGTTGTAAAGGAATTGGAAAACTAGTTTATTCTTTATATCATTCTCCATCGCAATGAATAGCCTAAAACACTGTTGACTTAGTGTGTGAGTTGATGACATAGAAGCACTGTAACTCTTGAGGGATGTTAATGTTAATTACTAGCCTACTATCAGACACCCCACACACCTTTATAGCCCTACACATGTACTCAAGCCAGGTAGGCCTAATTTGATACTTACAGGCTGGAAGTCGATGAAAGCCTTTCGGGCCTCATCTATACTCGGACATATGGTCTTCTTAGCCACTCTATAGACAGGTGCTGGAAGAAGTAGAGGAAACACTTTCAGGGCCAAGTCACCACTCATATCTGAAAGACAAACAAACAATATTTCAGATTTTTAAATGAATTAATTTTGTAATTTTACCACTCCACCTTTTAACATTTTAGACTTTCTTTCATGTAGATATTTACCTGCAGTTGCAGTGTTTGCATCTGAGAGAAGACTCTGGGCATTTCGTTCTTTGTAGGAGATGTAATATTCTTTTGCTGTAAAGTGGCACCCAGCTTTTTGTCAATTTTGATGAGTGTTTACCATACAGCACATTACAAATCTTGGCCAATCTGGAGATCAGAGAAAATATAACAATGAGAAGAACAGTTGAATTGAGACCTGGACACAGTTTTTGAATAAAGCATTGTGCAAGATTAGGAAAAACACATATTGGATTAATCAAATTAGTAACAGATAATTGATTATCAAAATAGTTGTTAGTTGCAGCCCTAAAACTCTGTTCAGCTTGCAGTTTGTTATATTTTACTGGTGTGAAAAGATATATGACTTACCATGCCTGGGGTATCCAGTAAACGTGGATATTCTGCCAGGACTTCCACCACCATTTTGGAACGATCTTCCCATATCCATTGGGCCAGATGAATGGATGTATCTTTCATAAATTCTTCAACTTGGTTGACTGGCCAAATGTTGTTTTTCAGCCACTCCATCTGAACGGTCTGCTCAGCAGACACTTCTGATTCTATTGAGCCAAAAATATAAATAATTAGATATAATAACTTTAGTAACATTGTGTAAATATCAACATCAATGACATGGATTGAGATCTTGATCCATGGCCAATCAGGGGAGACAATGAACTTCTTTGGGCACCAGCCACGGTTTGCCCACCACGCAGAAACCTTTGCCACATTCAAACTCTTTGCTCTGCTACACAAAAACATGTCACAGACACCTCAACTCATAGATCCTGGAGATGTACCATCCTGTAGGTTTTCTCTTCAACCCCAGTTGTGACTAACCTCACTTAGCTTTTCATCCAGCTTGTTATTAGAATCAGGTGTGCAAAATTAGGGTTGGAGTGAAAACCTACAGGATGGTAGCTCTCCAAGACCAGGAACAAGCACCCCTGTAATAGAGGTACTGCTATACAGAGTACGCAAGTTGTGATTTGTCAGGAATAAAAGCATTATGATCTGCATCTCATTAACATGCTTTAATTTAGGTATTGACTTATCTTAGTAAATTTGTCAGGATCATGTATTTTTTTGCAATAATTAATTTTAATCCCTGCAGTCAATACAGAAATAATTTGTTCACATATGATATGTGAATAAGAGAGATTAGTGTACTAAACTTACCAGGCAAGAGAGGACTCCTGCTTGGTCTGACTTCCTGAAATGCAGCTATAGAATTGGGCTTGCTTTGTCTGCGAACCCGCTCCCTACGGTTCTCACGCATTAACCCCAGTGAAGGATGATGATGCCTACCCAGGGTGACCCAGGCCTCCTTGAATAGGAAAGTATGTTATTTTTCTGGTAAGTGTTTAATATGGCTAGGATTGTTAGCTGTAAAAATCTAAAATATATCTCACATAGCCTCTTGCCATCGAATCTTTGAGGCAAGGGAATTGTTCCACGACTGATGTTGCCAGATTTGTTTTTGTATCAGTTGTTGGTCTGAAAGAGACAACATAAATAAAATGTGCTGCAACGTCAAGTCCAAAATCTAATAATTATTAACATTATTAATGTTGCTAATGCACTTACTGTTTGCCAAACCTCTCTATGAGGTGCGACACCAACATCCTCACCATTGCTTTTCTCTCCTTTACAGAGGTACACCTCTCTCCATCTAGGCTTCCCAAAATAGATTTTCCTTCAAGTATGCCACGGAGTACCTCTCTTATATTCTGAAAATAGAATAAAAGTAACTGTTGAATTTGAACCGTACAAATGACCTCTAGCTGAAAAGATAACATACAAATAATGTTGCATGTTCAACAGAAGTCTGCAAGCTTTAACTCTGATTAGGTTGGTCAGTTAACAGTGGTGATCCTGAGCCTTGAAGAACAGAACGTTGTTAGGCACTCTTCCAATACTGTAAGTGAAATATGTAAAATATATTAGCTATAAAGAATAAAGATAAATCCCAAATTAAATTAATGGCAGCAGTAACGTTTACTTTCCCAAATCTCCTGAATCAAAATAGTTAGTCAATCTAAAAAAAGGTCACCGTCACAAGACAGTTGTTTCCTAACCTCAAAAGTACTCACGTGATGAACTATCGAGACATTCCACAGCAAACCCTGTTTCTTCAGTTGCATTTTAGACAAAGGGGCATTTGGCTGATCTCAAGACAACTAAGCCTCACCTAAGCCTCATTTTCCTTTCTTTTACTATAGAAATTATTAATGTGTGGTCCTTAAATTATATTAAATATTAATTACGTTATATCTGCCCCATCTTTGAATATAATGAAACTGTTTTGAGGTCAGGGGGTTCTGATTTTATAAGAGTGTCAACACAAACATAGGTAACTTGTTAAGATGGTTGATGGGAAGTGGATTTTACACCATTTATATTTTTGAGCTGGATTTACAATGGCCTGTAGTGCAGTGACACACCTGCTGTCACTGTTTTCTTTATACGACCGAACAACATGAAGAGGATGGTGATCAAGAAGGTGGCTGGCATCAATAAACTCGATAACAGAGTCTGGAGATACACTGTAGGCAAAATAACGTCTGCTGAACCCTATGGTTTTCCACTTCTGAACAACTATCTTTATTGTTGAATTCACAGCAACAATGGTCTTGACCGTTCCAAACTCAGGTTCGCCCTCAGCTGTGTAGGACATAAAAACAGTACTGGCTGGGTGGTATGTAGTACCCTTGAACGTCACCCAGGTTGGCACAAAAACCTCAGCCATCAGTGGAATGCCCTCGATACCATTCTGGATATTTCTGTATCCCCCTAAGGCTGCAACGATGGAGGTACAGCCAGGACCTACTTCTATATTTTGAGAGAAGATTGTGCCAGATATGAACTTGTAGCAGAGTAACATTTGATGTCTAAATGCCATTGTTTTACAGATGTTGCGTAAGTTGCATGTGACATGGCTGACACGTTTGAAAAGCCCTTGCTTGGCCTCAAACCTCATTTCCCAAAAATGGACAATGGGCCCCAACGCTCTGTTTGCTCTAGGATAGTGAACCATGAAGTGATGTTTAGGCTTCAAATGTCGCTCTGGGTAGAGTTCTAAGAAAAGGCTATGATGCTCCATGATGAGGTGGGCCAAGTAGATGGTAGCTGCTGATGTAAGGGACGGTGAGAAGATTAACTCCATACATGACAACAGCAGTATAAGTAGCTCCCAGTGGGAACTGCCCTCTGGAATCAAGTCACCAAGCATCATTGGGAGAAATCGCAATAAACACCACATCTGTGATGCAGTCTGCCTCATGGCGCCATCAGGGTTCTGTAGCTCTTGCTTTGACGGTTTGTTGTGGGCATCAGAAAAGCCATAGTGAAAGCTTGTGAGGTGGTCACAAGCTTTGACCCATTAAGTTGATCCAGAGTGATGAGCTTATCGTCAATGAGGGAACTGAGGACCAGTTTTGTCTGAAATCCCCCTATCCCCTCTAGAATGTCTGGTGCTACATTTTCCACCACATGGTAAAACTGAAGCTGATTCAGTATACTCTACCTTTTCAGGCCGGTGTCATATGGACTTCTGAGCCCCATGTCAGTCTTGTAGTTCTCAATGGTTCGCAGTACTGATGTGTCCTCCATTTTCTGCATTCTCAGAGCTGGTTTATGGATATGGCACCATTGACATACACTATTTCCTGAAAAACTTTCAGTGTATCCCAGGATGGTATTGAGCCCAAAGTTGTCACCACATACTTCTGCAACCCCAATTCTGACTTTCCCAGGGAAAGTGCTGCAAGAAAACAATTAACTCAAACTCGAAGGGAGTTTTGGTGGTAGGCACCTGATAGCGAAATATATTAAACCGAGCTTGTGAGTCCCTGTCTACGAACTAAATGGATTCACAGTTTCACAGTCAACATTGTAGAGGACAATTAGAAGTGCCATGTCTTCTGAGAACAGGCTTTTGGATTTGAACATGTCCCCATCCCTACAATCCTGCAGTGCATCTCCCCTTCTCTTTTGCCAGTCTAAGGCATTTTCAAATGTGCCGAGAGTTCTAAGGATTTGTGTGAGCAAGAGACGGAGAGAAACTCTATGAAAAGTGTCCCTAACGGGAACTTGCTGGACTATACCTGTCAATGTATCTCTTTTTTGCATGTATGACACACCAGAAAGAGGTTCTTCAATGGGCATAATGAAACACCCTGACTGGGTGAAGTATTTAATTTGTTTGTATTCAGTTTCTAAACCATAAAATGGCACAGCTGCGCTATGGAAGTCACAGTTTAACTGTTGTACATCAGGAGTTTCATTTTGGCCAAGTTTCTGAAAGACTGACCTTGTTTTTCGATGCAAACTACCAACAATGTCTGAGACAAGACGAGAAGTTTGCTGGACAACACAATTGATAGCTGCAAATGTCTGAGACGGCTTTGCTTTCAGTGTAGCTAAGAAGAGTGATACTCTCTGTTTAACAGTCCTCATCACACCAACCGATTCACCATGTTCTGCATCATCTACATCTGATCTAGCTGATTCAGTGCTACCATGTGTTGATTCAGACAACTGTATGTTTTGTGTATTGTGCCGTGAATCAGATACATCTGTATGTGCATTTTCTCTTTCAGGATGTTCATGTTGTAGATGTCTTTTCTAAGAAATAATATAAATGAATGTCCTGCAACAGCCATCATGACAGCACTGAAAGTATGTTGATGCGCTATTAACGTGGTGTACTGCTCTTAGATGGCTAAACAGAACTTTGTAGCTACTGATAATTGTTTTTTACATTTAAAGCAGATAACCCATCCTGAATAAGTACTTAAAACAAACAGTTTGTGTTTTTCATTACACATTTTAGCTTGAGACCTATTTTTGGAATTAATGCACAAATAGTTGAGTGATCTAAACTTTTGAAACTCTCTTCATCTATGTCCTCATTTGAAAAACAGTGGGGGGGAGGGGCAGAGGGGTGAAACATATTAGTGTGTTAAAGTTAGTAAGTCTTCTCTTTTGGTGGTTTAAAAATTTCAGATGTCAGGCCCTAAAGAGTAGCATGCAATTACAATGGACATACGACATATTAATTGGATTCTGATATATGTATTTTAAAAAAAGATTAAGTTGGAGCTTCAGTCAGCCCACACTAAGGCAAACTGAATTTCAGATGTCACGCAAGGGAGCGTCAACAAAGTGCATCATCAACATTTTCAACTTTCAGCAACTCTTTGACTGCATCACCTATAAACCTCAAACCAATGTTAAACTGTTCAGGAAGAAATGGGCTGCTCTTTATAGGTTGCTAAACTTTTTTATGGATAATATAGATATGGATATATTTGCTATGAACACATTTAAACATAATGTATAGTTTAGAATTTCAATAGCTCCTTGATCACCTGACCTAGATGCTTCAAATCACTCTCAATGTTCAGAGAGATGGCTCATTCATTGCACAGGCTTTGGTTTCCCAGTTAAGCACCTACACAATTTTAGGGAAGCATTTGAAAATTCAAAATTTCAATAGCTTTCTCAACATGAGACAGATACACAACATTTTGATGCTAGATTATTCCCTACATAGAGCACCATGTTGTGCACCCTTTAGTTTCCCCAAAATATGGATCCTGAGTTTTTTTAATATACATACAGTGGATATAAAAAGTCTACACACCCCTGTGAAAATGCCAGGTTTTTGTGTTGTAAAAGAATGAGACAAAGAT
Organism: Esox masquinongy; assembly: GCA_016801175.1. Classification (NCBI taxonomy): domain Eukaryota; kingdom Metazoa; phylum Chordata; class Actinopteri; order Esociformes; family Esocidae; genus Esox; species Esox masquinongy. The sequence continues at coordinate 64,779 of JACXGI010001038.1, read as the reverse complement.
AAATCATGTCAGAACTTTTTCCACTTTTAATGTGACCTATAATGTGAACAATTCAATTGAAAAACAAACTGAAACCTTCCAGAGGGAAAAATTTAAAATAAAAACCTTACAATAACCTGGTTGCATAAGTGTGCACACCCTCTTATAACTGGGGATGTGGCTGTGTTCAGAATTAACCAATCACATTCAAACTCATGTTAAATAAAAGTCATTACACACCTGCCATCATTTAAAGTGACTCTGATTAATCACAAATAAAGTTCAGCTGTTCTAGTAGGATTTTCCTGACATTTTCTTGCATCTCAGAGCAAAAGCCATGGTCTGCAGAGAGCTTCCAAAGCATCAGAGGGATCTCATTGTTGAAAGATATCAGTCAGGAGAAGGCTACAAAATAATTTCTAAAGCATTAGATATACCATGGAGCACAGTGAAGACAGTCATCATCAAGTGGAGAAAATATGGCACAACAGAGACATTACCAAGAACTGGACGTCCCTACAAAATTGATGAAAAGATGAGAAGAAAACTGGTCAGAGAGGCTTCCAAGAGGCCTACAGCAACATTAAAGGAACTGCAGGAATTTCTGGCAAGTACTGGCTGTGTGCTACATGTGACAACAATCTCCCGTATTCTTCATATGAATGGGCTATGGGGTAGGGTGGCAAGACGGCCTTTTCTTACAAAGAAAAACATCCAAGCCCGGCTGAAGTTTGCAAAAACAAACTTCAGCCGGTCTTGGGAGACATCAAGTCTCCCAAAGGCACGTGAGAAAATGTGTTATGGTCTGATGAAACCAAGGTTGAACTTTTTGGCCATAATTCCAAAAGGTATATTTGGCGCAAAAACAACACTGCACATCACCCAAAGAACACCATACCCACAGTGAAGCATGGTGGTGGCAGCATCATGCTTTGGGGCTGTTTTTCTTCAGCTGGAACCGGGGCCTTAGTCAGGGTGGAGGGAATTA
>JACXGI010001038.1:11438-63712 GCA_016801175.1 Esox masquinongy | reverse complement strand
CAGTGGGCAAATATTGCCACGTCAAGATGTGCCATGCTAATAGCTCCTACCCAAAAAGACTGAGTGCTGTAATAAAATCAAAAGGTGCTTCAACAAAGTATTAGTTTAAGGGTGTGCACACATATGCAACCAGGTTATTGTGAGTTTATTTTTTATTTTTCCCCCTCAAAGATTTCAGTTTGTTTTTCAATTGAATTGTTCACGTTATAGGTCACATTAAAAGTGGAAAAAGTTCTGACATGATTTATCTTTGTCTCATTCTTTTACATCACAAGAACCTGGCATTTAACAGGGGTGTGTAGACTTTATATCCACAGTATGACAAAACAGTTTGTAAATTCAATAGCTCCCTGATCACATGACCTAGATGTTTCAAATCACTCTTATAGTCTTAGGAGCGAAGGCTCACACATTGCACAGCCTTTGGTTTCCCAGTTAAGCACGTAGACAATTTTAGGGAAACATTTGAATATTCAAAATTTCAATAGCTTTCTCAACATGAAACTGAGACACATCATTTTGATGCTAGATTATTCCCTACATAGAGCACCATGTTGCACACCCTTTAGTTTTCCCAAAATATGGATCCTGAGTTTTTTTTAAAATACACATATATGACAAAATGGCTTTTAAATTGAATAAATGGCTTGTAAATTTAATTTGGGAAATCTAAAGGGTGTGCAACATGCACACTGCATCAAATTGGTCTGCATGGCTGTCGTCCCAGAAGGAAGCCTCTTCTAAAGATGATGCACAAGAAAGCCCGCAAACAGTTTGCTGAAGACAAGCAGACTAAGGACATGGATTACTGGAGCCATGTCCTGTGGTCTGATGAGACCAAGATAAACTTATTTGGTTCAGATGGTGTCGAGCGTGTGTGGCGGCACCCAGGTGAGAAGTACAAAGACAAGCGTGTCTTGCCTACAGTCAAGCATGGTGGTGGGAGTGTCATGGTCTGGGGCTGCATGAGTGCTGCCGGCACTGGGGAGCTACAGTTCATTGAGGGAACCATGAATGCCAACATGTACTGTGACATACTGAAGCAGAGCATGATCCCCTCCCTTCTGAGACTGGGCCGCAGGGCAGTATTCCAACATGATAACGTCCCCAAACACACCTCCAAGACGAGCACTGGCTTGCTAAAGAAGCTGAGGATGAAGGTGATGGACTGACCAAGCATATCTCCAGACCTAAACCCTATTGAGCATCTGTGGGGCATCCTCAAACGGAAGGTGGAGGAAGGCAAGGTCTCTAACATCCACCAGCTCTGTGATGTCGTCATGAAAGAGTGGAAGAGGACTCTAGTGGCAACCTGTGAAGCTCTGGTGAACTCCATGCCCAAGAGGGTTAAGGCAGTGCTGGAAAATAATGGCGGCCACACAAAATATTGACATTTTGGGCCCAATTTGGACATTTTCACTTAGGGGTGTACTCACTTTTGTTGCCAGCGGTTTAGACATTAATGGCTGTGTGTTATGTTATTTTGAGGGGACAGCAAATATACACTGTTTTGCAAGCTGTACACTCACTACTTTAAATTGTTGTCAAAGTGTCATTGCTTCAGTGTTGTCACATGAAAAGATATAATCAAATATTTACAAAAATGTGAGGGGTATTGTCACGATTATTGTAGTGGTGGAGACGAAGGAACCAGGCAAAGGCAGAGTGGCAGTCGATGTTGTGAATTTAATTGAAACAACCACCGAGCACTACAACAAACGAAACGAAACGAAAACAAAGGGTACAAACCAAAACGAACCACTCACCACGTACTTGGACAAACGTAGACATGGAACAATGACCGACAAATGAGGGGAGCAGAGGAGAAACATTTAAACACATACTGATGACTTAATTGGGACCTGGTGTGAGTGACAATTGGAGACAAGACAAATGAAGGAGTCCGGGGTGAGTTCATGAACCATGGGAAAATCGGGAAAAGCGGGAGATGACGGAGCTGTCCGTCACCTCACCGTCACAGGTGTACTCACTTTTATGAGATACTGTATATAAGTACTAATGGTAATAATAATAAAATAGTAATAAAAACAAGTAATAGTGATGTTAAATAGAGAAAAAAACTAATATATATCACACGCACACACTGCGTGCACAATTATTAGGCAAATCATATTCCTCAAGATTTATTTTATTGTTGACCAAACACAATGCTCTCAGTCAATCCAAAATATATATATTTTTTAAATATAATATAAAATTATCAGGCAACAATTGGTGTGCAGAATTATTAGGCAACTAATTAAAAAAAAAATTGGCCAAGTTCTGGTATGGGTGGGCCAGGCCCCTGATACACTACGTTCATATAGACAGTCTACATTTATGCATACTACACATTTATATATACAATATATACCCAGTAAGTAACAACTTACAACAACAATACTGCTTCCATTTGACCTCCATTACTGAATATAATTTACTTGTTCACATATCAAATTATTAAAACAGATACTATAATGAGATCAAATGTCTGTCAGCTCCACCTACTGTTAAATTATGTAATACGTTTGGAGGAGGGTCCGGGTAGCACAGCTGAAACTGAAAGTAAAGTTCCTGTACAGGATACATTTTGATCTCATGGAGCAGTATATAATTTGGCAGTATAGTATAATATTTTATTTAATCTTTAAACTGAAAAAGCAAATTATTTCATAATGATTCATCAAAGAACAAAGCTGAGAAAGTGACCACTTGAGGTAAGTCATTAGCAGTCTTAAGGTGCAGCTACTTCGGTTTGGTCAGCCCACGTCCTCAAAAAGAAAGTGAACCAGTTTGTCTTTATCAGCAAAATAATTTCATTCCATGATTATTATTGAATGGTATTTCTTTGATCATAGTAATTTGGGTCATTATTCAGTTTGTTTCTAATCCAGACATTGTGTCTTCTAGTCTTTACAGTATGAGTCTTGATCCAGGAAGTGTTTCTCTCCATTATATGCATACAGGTCTAAGCAGATTGAGAGAACAGGAGCACTGCCTCTAAAATGAGTCTTTCTGTGGAGAGCGAGGAGGGAGACACTGCCTCTAAAATGAATATTTCTGGGCAACATGACACCACATCTAAGAGGTGAAAATATAATAATTTGGTTTTAGAATGGGTTTCCAAGTCAGAGTTCAGAGTAGAAAAGTGACTGCGTATTTCCCTCTGTTGTGTTGAAGGGTAAACTATCAGGAGAGACCAGCCTCCCCTATATCCAGCTGTGTGTCCATGAAGAGTGACCGGTCTATGGTTGAACCGATGAAGTTCAGAAAAGAAGTTTCAGGGTGAGATTGAGGGAGGGAGATATACCATTTATTTGTATGTTCTAGGTACTGGTGTTTACTGGTGTTGGTTAACCTACACTACCCTGGTTTATATTTAATATTGATGCTATGAGTTTTTTAGTACAATAATGACATTGTTAACTTACACTTTCAAAGTATGTATAACAAATGAGTGCAGGTGTTTTAGTATAATGATTAGATTGTTAACTTACACTTCCCAGGTGTGTATTAGGTATTGATCTTATAGGTATTTTAGTATAATAAATAGATTTCCAACTGTGTATTAATTATTTTTGGTGCAAAGTTTCTATTATAACTACGTCCTCAATTGTACAAAAAATATCTTATTTTATAGTACAAACAAGACAGTTAAAGGGACAGTTCGTCCAAAATTCATATTTTTCACATACCAAGAGATATTCCAGAAGACAGCAAGTTTTTCAAACAATCCATTATTCAGCTCTGTCACGGTCTGTAATTAGCGTTATTAGCATTGTCCGAATTCATGAACGCAAACGGTTCATATGGCTATCGCAAAGCTGCATTGTGAGTGGAAAACTTCTCCAAAACACTTCAAACTACAATCAGTAATCTGTTGCGGTAGCATCAATTTTTTTAAACTGTACACTGACGAAACAGCCAGCGGAATTGGCTGAATTCAAACTGGCATTAGCGAACTATTTCATATAGCCACAGCTTCTGTTCTTCGGCAGTGATGTCATCAAGGTGAGCGTGAACTTTAACCTTAACAAGCTATGTGAAAATAGGTTGCTTTGCCTAGCTTTTTAAAATTGCTGCTAGTTTACACTTATGTATATCATTGTTATATTTTTGCTTTTTGTTTCTTAATTCTTACTAAGTAGATGTCGTGTGCCATGTCACAAGAATTTTGTTGTGCAGGATGACACTGTGTTATTCGATGCATTTGATGAATAAAATCTAAAACTTCTGGATTTCCTTTGTTTGTATCAATGTCGACTTCTGCCTGCTCATTTGCCTGCCCGTGGGTCGAGTTGAAATTAAATTCTACCCGCTCTGCAACTGGGACAATGCCTCTTCCGAGTCATATTGTGGGAGAATCAATGGAGCAACTTTGCCAAGGAGACACACAATTTTTGAGGGAAACATTTTAATACAGAAGATTGTGACCCAGGTTCAATTAGAAGAGGACTAAAGGCAAATGAAATTCCATCAAGTTACCCAGTTCAACCCGTAAAGACAAGACAGATTCTAAGTAATACTTCCGATTGCTATGTTATAATACAGAGTACACATAGCCTCCGGATATAATGGGCAAGGGTTGGGGATTAACGTGTTCACCATCGCCTCCCTTCAGCTGCTGTCCAAGCTTATAGTTGGTCAATTCATCATCTGTATATTATGGTTAGAACAAGTACAGCTCAATCCCACAAATAATGTTCTTCCTGCTCGTATTCAGATTCAGACGTAATATATATGCATTTTCCTTTCTCTCTCAAACAAATAAAGTTTGACTGTCTGAGGTGAATATCAAAAATGAAATACGTAACTTACTTTCTAGCTAGCGAAGGAACGCATTGATTGATACAATTGTGAACAAAACTGATCGGTAAACACAGGAAGTGCACATTTATTTGAAATGAAAATTAAAACTTTATTTCATGGAATACAACATTGTCATGTTCTTTGAGGTAAACAACACCACTTGTTTTAGTTTGCAGTGTTTTAGAGTAGTTTTCCGCTTACAATGCAGCTGTACGATAGTGGTACGTACAGTTCCCATTCATGAAATTTTATGATGCTAATAATGCTAATTGCTGACTGAGACAGAGCTGAATAATGGATTGTTTTAAAAAAATGCCTCTATGTGCCTGATGGACCAATTTGGGGTAAGGGGACTGTCAACGAAATTTGATTTTTGGACAAACTAACCCTTTAAGAGTCAGAGATCATTATTTTGTCCAAACACACAAACCACTCCTAAGACCACTATATACACAACACTCCTGCTTGGTCCTGCTTCAGTATTTATTTATGGTCCAGCAAGAGAGACACACTCACTGTGTCCAAATACACCAATCACTAATAATAATGTCCACTATAAACAAAAACACTGTTTTGTATTGTATTTAACTGTATTATTTCCAGGGACCATAAAAAGAGACAAGCCTCTCTTTTTATGTCTGTTTTATATCCCAGCTGTCTGTTCATGAAGAGTGACGGGACTATACACAGACCTATAGAGTTCAAAGAGGGAAACTTTTCTCCAGATCAAAGGTAATAAAAATGAATGGGTCATGGTAAGTGATTGTCAACATTATTTCTTATTTGTTTATTTTGTTCCCCATAATCTGATGCTATGACAACAGCCAATCTCAGACCAACATTAATCGAAAAAAAGACATTACAGGCAAACCAAATCTTTACAATGTACATACATTAAACAAAAACATTTACATGATGTTTTGTGAGATTAGTAGATTACTACCAATGCCTTATTTTACAAATGGATTTTAGTAACTTTGTAGGGTAGCCTTGACAAATGAAAGAGACAGAAGAATTCATAAAATCAGAAAAGTTAGACTCATTTCATTCTTCTCACAATACAATATAAAGGGGAAAGTTTTATAATAAACTGTGTGTATTGTGTTTTTTAACTGAGTTAAAGGGGTTTAAGAGCCCACATGTTTCTATTACACAGCTACAATAGTCAATGTTGCATTATGAGTACTAACATTTATTATTACATTTTGGGTTATTATACCTCATTTCGTCCTTTTTTCACCCATTTTCCCATCTCTATTTCTACTTTCTCATTTATCTCTTTATCCCTTTCTTTTTTCTTTATCACTTTCTTTCTTTAGGGTTCAGTTTTAGATTAAAGGTTAGGTTAGTCCTGAAATTGGAAGCACTAAACTGTGTGTGAGTCTGTACCCAATCTGGGAATGTAGACGTAAGGGACTGATCGTTATTTATGACACGGGGCATCCGGACCATAAAACCCCTGAAAATATGAAAATGGTTGACCTCCCAAAAGCAAAATATATGTTCACATCACCTTCCCCGAGGCTTTGGTAAAAAAAAACATGGCCCGTTCCATTTAAAATGCAGATTAAAAAGTACACTGAACAAAATTTTAAACGCTACACTTTTGTTTTTCCTCCTATTTATCATGAGCTGAACTCAAAGATCTAAGACTTGCTCTTTGTACGCTAAAGTCCTATTTCTCTCAAATATTGTTCACAAATCTGTCTAAATCTGTGTTAGTGAGCACTTCTCCTTTGCCGAGATAATCCATCCACCTCACAGGTGTGGCATATCAAGATGCTGATCAGACAGCATGATTATTGCACAGGTGTGCCTTAGCCTGGCCACAATAAAAGGCCACTCTAAAATGTGCAGTTCCATCACAAATATTTGTGAACAATATTTGAGAGAAATAGGCCTTTTGTGTACATAGAGAAAGTCTTAGATCATTGAGTTTAGCTCATGATAAATGGGGGCAAAAACAAAAGTGTTGCGTTTATAATTTTGTTCAGTGTAGATTGGCATTTTGGTCTCAAAGACAAACTCTCCTGCTCAACAATATGCATGCAAATGTAGTCTACTACAGGCCAACTGTTCAAAAAATGACCCAATAAAAGTGGAAATATTAAAAGGTATATAGCCTAGATTAGATATATTTGTAAAACGTAACTTAAAGATTTCATCGAGCCTGAAAATTCGAGCCCATTTTTAGGGTTGTTTTTACTTTTCCAAACTTCTATAAAAATATGAATATTGTAAAACAACTACGGCACCAGCTGATACACATAGCCTAATATGCACAATGCTGCATTAACTACATCCCCTTCTTGCAGCAAACAGAGAGTGTCAGTTTCTATTATTATTTATTGTTGCATTTATTTTTTTTAAATCACTATCACAAGCCCTGCCCGATTACAATAATGAGAATTTAAGGCCCCGCCCCATTGTGATCGGGTTCGGGCTGAGAATGAACTTCCTACCTCTGGGTCACAATGTCTTCAGCTGTCCTTCAAGCTACTAGCCTTTCCTCTAGATGAAGGAACTGAAAAATATCAATTCTTTGTTTATTTACATATTCGATGAGTCTTCAGAATTGCCGTTTGTAATATTGTCCTCAGTTGTACTTTCCTAGCCTATACTGTGTGTGTCTGGTTATGTGCTTTTATCAGAATGTTCATGTTACAAATGTTTATCTCTGGTCTGACTACAGAACCTAAGGTCATGCCTTATTCACCTATGCTGAATCCATGAGTAGATCACTGTTTTACAATATGGTGTCAGGAGGAATAGATTGGAAGGTGTCCCATGTTGATAAGGGGGTCTATTCTACAGGACTAGTCTTGTTATTTTAAAGTTAGCTATCCAAGCCCCACTACTTTAGTTTTTGGGCTACAAACCAGAGTGAGGCTTGGGAAAGCTCTCTTGCATTTTCCTCACTTCCGGCTGCATCTATGCTCTTAAAATTTCTCCGGAGATTCAAGATGTTTTTTTATCTTTGATACTTGTACTGTAATTGTAATACTCTCTTGATATATTAAATTCATATGTTACATTGACTATGGTCATTGACTATTTGTAATTAATTTTAAAAGGGTCAAAATCCAATTCTTTTACAGATCACGCAACCCCTTTTAGCATGGGTAGGATTTAGGCCTAGATCGCTGAACCAGTTCTGAGCATTGATTTGTCTGCGCAGACATATACACCGATCAGCCATAACATTATGACCACCTGCCTTATATTGTGTAGGTCCCGCTTTGCCGCCAAAACAGCCCTGACCTGTCAAGGCATGGACTCCACTAGACCTCTGAATGTGTGCTGTGGTATCTGGCACCAAGATATTAGCAGCAGATCCTTTAAGTCCTGTAAGTTGCAAAGTGGGTCCTCCATGGATTGGACTTGTTTGTCCAGTGCATCCCACAGATGCTCGATTAGATTGAGATCTGGGGAATTTGGAGGCCAAGTCATCACCTTGAACTCGTTGTTGTGTGTGGCAGGGCGTATATCCTGCATTATTAGTCCACATGGACTGTTCTTTACATTCATACTGATCATCTAACCATCCACATGGACTGTTCTCTACATTCATATTGATACTGTAACCATCCACATGGACTGTTCTCTACATTCATACTGATACTGTAACCATCCACATGGACTGTTCTCTACATTCACACTGATACTGTAACCATCCACATGGACAGTTTCTCTTCATTCATACTGATAGTGTAAACATCCACATGGACTGTTCTCTACATTCATACTGATACTGTAACCATCCTCATGAACTGTTCTCTACATTCATACTGATAGTCTAAACATCCTCATGGACTGTTCTCTACATTCATACTGATGGTCTAAACATCCACATGGACTGTTCTCTACATTCATACTGATACTGTAACCATCCACATGGACTGTTCTCTACATTCATACTGATCATCTAACAAAATTTGGATTGATATATAACGTTCTTGACCGACGTAATGACACTAGATATGTTGGCATAGAACGTAATCGCTGTTTTTACAATAGTTCCCAGGGAACGTAATTCTTGAGATATACGGTTGGTTGGATCGGACCACATGGGCCAGCCTTCGCTCCCCACGTGCATCAATGAGCCTTGGCCACCCATGACCCTGTTGCCGGTTCACCGCTTTTCCTTCCTTGGACCACTTTTGATAGTTTTTTTTGATTGGTTTTGACCACTGCAGACCGGGAACACCCCACAAGGGCTACAGTTTTGGAGGTGCTCTGACCCAGTCATCCAGCCATCAGAATTTGGCCCTTGTCAATCCTGAAACCATTCCCTTTTTACAAGGTGTGAAACTCTGATCAAACTGGAATGTAACTAAATACATGATATTATGGGCTTTTATCTGTAGTGTTTGGATTTCCCCTGGGCAGAATAGTCTGATAGGCTTTATTGTACTGTACAGGTTATGAATCAAACTTGACAAGAATATTGTTGAATGTTTGTCCGTGTTGCATGTCTGACAACAACTGGCGGCAACACCCTGTCTATTCGATCATTTTGCATTGATTAAGTGGGCCAATTCCTGTCCTTTATATTCATTGTGTTTGCAGAGGTAAAGTCATGCTAATTATTATTTGGGGGAGTGTTTTAGATATGCCCGATTTTAGGATAGCCATTCCTCCAAAAAGTTATTTGAGTTTGTCTTCGTTAAAGAGACCTCCCAACACTTTGTCGTAGTCATATTTAGTAGTTTATCGTTAACGGAACCTCCTTGCACACCGTTGTGCTACAGTGTGTCTTAGACGCTTATGGTATACTTAATAGACTTTTAGACTAGTTGGGAGGACGTTGAATTGTGTTGGTATTGATAGAATATGGGCATGAGAAACTTAATGTAATGCATAAGTGCTGACTAACGCTGGACAGTGGAAAATAGATAGGACGTTGTGTGAATTACTGATAGGCCCCACACACCCTGTCCAAACCTGCTAGGAAATGTCCACATGACTGTCATAGATTCTATTGATAGACCCATGTACCATAGGGGAGGTTCGAACATACCATGCAAGCATACCATGTAGGATAAACCTTTCTTATTGAAGGATAATAGACTGTGTAATGGTTGGCTATGATCACTGACCGCCTCCTATGTGTATTGGCATAAAATACTGTGTTAACTTTGTAACTATTGGAGAACATGTAAGAACTATGGAAGATCAACATTGTGGATCAAAAATGTCCTTTTAATGTTAGGCTCATGACGAAAAGAGTAGCTAACTTTTAGTAAGGACTTCCAGCATATGGTCATTTACGATAACATTTATTTACTAACAATATGAGTCAGATAATATATTTATGATTATAGTTACAGTCCCTTGCACTCTTTCCCTAACCTTCTAAGTGGCAAACCTTTCGAACCACTCTCTAATACCCCTCACTATAAAATGACCCTCCCTTGGACTTAATAAAAAAACTGTAAACCCTCCACAAGACTGTAATTGAAAAAGCATGACCCTCCGTTTCTCATCATGTTTAATTCTGATCTCTCCCTAAGGTCATGTTTTGTCCACAGAGACCAACGAGAGAGATCAGAGTCTGATATTCTTAGTGGTCAATCTGTCCAGAGTCATCAAACAGACCTGTCTTCTATATTCTGTGTATGTGGTCCTGTTATGTACATTGGTTTCTGTTTACCTCAAGTTAATTGGTCAATCATTCCTGAATTTGTTAATATTGTTCTGATTATTAATTAACTTTAATTCAGACCGATGTGAACTTTTTCACTCTGCCTCTTTCAGTTACTTGAACAGAATATCATGATATTTGTGAAGAAAGAGTTGAAGAGGTTTAAGACAATGCTGAGTTCAGATCTCCCAGAAGGCTTTGAGAGTCAGAGGGAGGATGAGGAAGGTGTGGACCCTGAAGATGAGAAGCAGGAGAGCAGTGCCAAAGAGGGGGCTCTGATGATCACACTGAATGTCCTGAGGAACATGAACCAGAAGGAGCTCGCTGACACACTGGAGAAAAGTAAGAGGTTTTGATTTTACTGATGAATGGTCCATTAGGAACATTTAAAAGCTGTATGTAGCTGTTTAACTCAATAATAATTTAGTGACCTTAAGACAACTCCTGGTGACCTCTTCTAGTAGTGATGTGTTGAATTATTTAACACTGAAGACAGAAAGAGTGAAGAGACTGAGAAGGTTATAAAATACAACATAATAACTCAATCCAGCAGTAATTTTATTGTTAAAAGACACAATATTCTGTATTATTTCGTCATTCAGGTCAGCCTGCTGTGATTTGTCGTGAACACAAATCTAACCTGAAGAAGAAATTTCAGTGCTTATTTGAGGGTATCGCTAAACAAGGGAACCCGACACTGCTCAATAAGATCTACACAGAGCTCTACATCACAGAGGGTGGGAAGGGAGAGGTCAATAATGAACATGAGGTGAGACAGATTGAGACAGCAACTCAGAAAAAAGCAAGACCAGACACAGCAATCAAATGTAATGACATCTTCAAACCCATACCTGGACAAGACAAACCTATCAGAACTGTCCTGACAAAGGGTGTCGCTGGAATTGGAAAAACAGTCTCTGTGCAAAAGTTCATTCTGGACTGGGCTGAAGGAAAAGCCAATCAGGATGTCCAATTTGTATTTTCCCTCCCTTTTAGGGAGTTGAATATGATGAAAGGGGAAAAACTCAGTTTGATTCAACTCATCAATCATTTCTCAATTGAAACCAAAAACACGAGAATCTCTAAATACAACAAATACAAAGTTCTGTTCATCTTTGATGGTCTGGATGAGTGCCGGCTGCCCCTTGACTTCAAGAACAACAAGAGCTGTTGTGATGTGACCGAATCAACCTCAGTGGATATGCTGCTGACAAACCTCATCAAGGGAAATCTGCTTCCCTCTGCTCTCCTCTGGATAACTACCAGACCTGCAGCAGCCAATCAGATACCTTCAGAGTGTGTTGACCAGGTGACAGAGGTGAGAGGGTTCAATGACCCACAGAAAGAGGAGTACTTCAGGAAGAGATTCAGTGATGAGAACCTGGCCAGTAGAATCATCTCACACATAAATACATCAAGGAGCCTCCACATTATGTGTCACATACCAGTCTTCTGTTGGATCGTTGCTACAATCCTTGAGCACATGTTGACTACAGGTGATAAAGTAGAACTGCCAAAGACCCTAACAGACATGTACTCACACTTCCTTGTGTATCAGTCCACACACAGGAATGTGAAGTATGATGGGAAAAAAGAGACAGATCCACACTGGAGTAAAGAGACCATTCTGACACTGGGAAAACTGGCTTTTCAACAGCAAGACAAAGGCAATCTTATTTTCTATGAAGAAGACCTGAAAGAGTTTGACATTGATATCAATGAAGCATCATTGTACTCAGGAGTCTGTACACAGATATTTAAAGAGGAATGTGGGCTGAACCAGGACAAGGTTTTCTGTTTTGTCCATCTGAGCATTCAGGAGTTTCTAGCTGCTGTATACGTGTTTCTCTCATTCATCAACAACAATGAAAATCTAATAGATGAACAACACTCAACTGACGGAAATGTTTCAGTGCAGATCAGTGACAAGCCTGAAGTCACATTCTACAAGACTGCTGTGGATAAAGCCTTCCAGAGTAATACTGGACACCTGGACCTTTTCCTCCGCTTCCTTCTGGGCCTCTCGCTGGAGTCAAATCAGAAGCATTTACAAGGTCTACTGACAAAGACCAGAAGCAGCTCTCAGAGCCATAAAGAAACAGTCAAGTACATCAAGGAGAAGATCAGAGAGAATCCTTCTTCAGAGAGGTGCATCAATCTGTTCCACTGTTTGAATGAACTGAATGACCATTCTCTAGTGGAGGAGATACAAAGATATCTGAGATCAGGAAGTCTCTCCAGAGAAGAACTGACACCTGCACAGTGGTCAGCTCTGGTCTTTGTTTTGCTGACTTCAGAAAAGGAGATTGATGTGTTTGACCTGAAGAAATACTCTACATCAGAGAAAGGTCTTCTGGGGTTGCTGCCAGTGATCAAAACCTGCAGAACTGCTCTGTAAGTACAGTCATGCAAATTACCCTCCCCACACACACAATTGATCCTCTTACATCTACAGTATATTTACTGACTGACAACATTGGTGATTTGATACATTCTTGTTTCATATATAGGCAATGTCGGTTTTAACACTATAGCCGCCAAATGCCTACGCCAAGTAGTGTTTGAGTTTGTAATAAAAACGGTACCACTTTATTTGGCAGGATGGAAATAACGAAGTAATAACTAGTTTTTTTTTCCAGGAAACAACATAGAAACAAATAGGAAACAACTAGGTAACAACATGGTAACTACACATCAATAATAAGCATGTTTCTGCGGAAAGTAGTAGGTGACTGTTAGGAAAGTTGCAGGGAAAAAGCTTTGTATATGAGACGGCAACACTTGGTAAGGGCAGGCATGTGCACAGGCAGTGGGAAAGGTGTCGACGGCCCCTGCCCCTTGTCCCTGCCATCGACAAAGTACCCTCCTGTCTGGATGTGTGTTTTTTTTTAAGAATATCATATTTTTCTAAACACAACAAAATAGTACATAGTAACATAAAAACAGTCATCCAAGTGAAAAACAGAACACCCCCTTCCTTCCAAATAGTTTTGCCTAAACTTGAACCTTACCACGTGTCCTGTGTTTAATGCACTGCCCACTGGCTGGTTAACTCATAATTCAAGTGCCTTGGCTAGGTAAGTTTATTGCAGCTATGTGAAATTACGTCGGTTATTAGCATACGAGCAGTCAGCTAGCTAACGTACAGCATACACTTGTTTACTGGTGAGTGCATGAACCAATCCTTCCCGCTGCTGTTTTCACCCTTCCTGTCTGACAAAGTCTAAAGTTCATCCCCTAACAACTGAAATAGATACAAATATTTTTTTTTAAATCACTGGCTACCTAGCTAGTTACTCTAAGCTTTAGTGGTGCTAGCTTGGAATGTATTGCTCAGCAGCAATAGTGCATTGCTACAGTAGCTACATTGACTTAAATCTGTAACGTTACTAGGCTCAGCTGGCTCACATCCTCTTGGTAGGCAGACCCATTTGAATTCAGAAATTAATATACCATCAGTTAATATATTTATCAGCTCAAGAGTTCTGTTCATCCTTTCTACAGTCACATTAGAAGACAAGATATACTGATTCTGGCTGCTTTTCATAATATAGCATATATTTGCAAATGTAATCATAAATATGATTCAATCTGGCCAAATTTATGTTTTTTTTGGTTATTAAAAGCACTCCAACCCTTCATTAAACATCTCAAGCTTGATACATTGTACATAATAATTATTATTGACCTATAAGTGTGTCAATAACTGTAACTCTCTGGCCAGCAAATAGATTTTGACAAACACATTTTACATCAAATCAAAATATTTGCAGCCCTTCGTTGAACTTAAAAATCCCTATTTGGGCCTTCAATCAAAATGTTTGCTTTAGGCAAACTACAGTACAGGCCAAAAGTTTGGACATACCTTCTTAATGTAAATTTTACAAAATTTTACAAGAATGTATATTTTTTTTGGTTTGGCCCCTACCCCTTTTTGACCCCTGCCCCTGAGGTCTGTGCACGGGCCTGGGTAAGGACATGCTAGTCACCCATTTATCGTTTGTTTGTTTATGCTGAAATAACAAGGAAACCATAAGGAAAGTTCTACAAAACAATACAGAATGAAAACTGCTACAACCACGTCAGAATGTGGCAATTACCCATAAACAGGTCGATATGTTGCACTCCTGTATTTCATTACTTTCCTGACATTACTGCTATTTCAGCACAACTCAATTGTTTAATTCCCCTGTATTTAAAATTCTACACCATGTAGTTTTACTGCAGTGCTTTTGTAGTATTAACGTGCAATTCAGCATTAGTCTTCTCCATTTTCAAATGTTGTTTACCTTTTATTTCATGTGTATTTTGAGTGTACCCACCGGTTCCTTGGATATTCATTATTCTTTCCACAAACATTCATATTGTTGCCACTAGTATAGGTCTGAATTTTACAGTTATGCTGCTGTAACTATCCCCTTTACTTACCTGATAGCTCCATATTACCTTGCATAGTTGCAATGCAAATGGCTGTTCTATTACTACTGCAATTTACCAGTATTAGCTTATTCTTTCCACTTAGTTTCAACTTCCAGCTTTCAGTGTAGTTGCAGTGGAACAGCCAGACTTTGCCCCTGCAAGCTAAAGCTCTTCCTTCCTCATACCTTGCAATTTACCAGTTGTTTCTTTATAATTCCAATGCTGTATCCATTTTACTTTTTGCGTAGTTGCAGTGTCATGGCCAGCATTGTCCCTGCAAACTAAAGCCAAGATCTCCCCTTCTATTACCTTGGTATTCACCAGATTTTTCTTTATAATTTCAACCCTGTTCCCATTTTACTTTCTGCATAGTTGCATTTTAATGGCCAGGCACTGCTATTTACCAGTTTTTTCTTTATGATTTCAACACGTTACCATTTTCATTGTGCATCTACACCGATCAGCCATAACATTATGACCACTGACATGTGAAGTGAATAACACTGATAATCTTATCATGGCACCTGTCAGTGGGTGGGATATATTAGGCAGCAAGTGAACAATCTGTCATCAAAGTTGATGTGTTAGAAGCAAGAAAAATGGGCAAGCGTAAGGATCTAAGCGACTTTGACAAGGGCCAAATTGTGATGGCTAGACGACTGGGTCAGAGCATCTCCAAAACTGCAGCCCTTGTGGGGTGTTTCCGGTCTGCAGTGTTCAAAATCTATAAAACTGGTCCAAGGAAGGAACCGGTGACAGGGGTCATGGGCGGCCAAGGCTCACTGATGGACGTGGGGAGCAAAGGCTGCCTGGTGTGGTCCGATCCAACAGACGAGTTACTGTAGCTCAAATTGCTGAAAAAGTTAATGCTGTTACCAGGCTTGGAATTTCGTAATTTTAGGGGCAAGGCCATTTGGCCTTCAGTGTCACAAAAATGTTTAGGGCACGAAGGCCACATATCAAGGCACAAAGGCCATTGAGTGAAATAGGAGGATTTAGAGCTTACAAATAAACAACTTGAATTGCGGATAAGAAAAAAAGAGCATTCACATGTCGACACCAAACAGGGAACTGTACTGACAGTTAAGCAACGTTAAGGTTTAACTAGCAAGAAGGCTAACATTACCTCAGTTACACAAAAGTAAACCGCGAAGTATCCTTTAACATCACAATCACCTGCGCAAATGTGTACGACCTAAATAAACAAATATAGTGACGTATTTGTGCACGGAGCAAGTCATTTTCATTTTTTTATCTTTTACCACAAACGCTGCCATGTCTAGTGATGTCAAACCTAACGTTACTTCTCTGAGCTCTCAAAAAGCGTTCAGGTGTATTCTCCCACTCGGAGGTCGGAACTTTCCCATTTCCCAGTTGCTCATGAACGCACATTCCAAAACAGAGAGGTTTGATTCAGTTAAGCACTAAATAATCTAAACAGAATATCAATCGATAACTAGCTAGCTTGCTTACCTGCATGTAGTCCGTTCTTGTGGTTGTTCTGTTACGAATTACAAACAAACTTACCAACAAACAAACCCACTGCTGACCACAAGATTTTTACAGAAGCAGGAACAAAAAGGCCGTGGGCGTCCAGTGATTTTCAGGGCATCATGGCCAGAGTGAAGGGCAACAACGGCCATGGCCATTGTGGCCGTCGTGAAATTCCTATGCTGGCTGGTACTGATAAAAATGTGTCAGAACACACAGTGCATCGCAGTTTGTTGCGTATGGGCTGCGCAGTCGTAGACTAGTCAGGGTGCCCATGCTGACCCCTGTTCCATTGCCGAAAGCGCCTACAATGGGCACGTGAGCATCAGAACTGGACCACAGAGCAATGGAAGAAGGTGGCCTGGTCTGATGACGGGGTAAGAAGAAACTAATACCAGAGGCAGAGGAGACCGTTCACACGGTCCTAGGTCCGACAACTTGCGGGACTGAATGTCTTTAATTTATCGAGCAAGATATTGAGCCCTGTTCATATCTCCTTACTCAATAAAAGTTTATCTTTTGTGCCTACCACACAGTGTAACGACTTGGACGTTAACATAGACCTTTTTAAGTTCTTCAGGCACATTCGCTTAAGGGAATACTATTACTCTCAGGCCCTTACTTTCAGAAGTAAGAGCTATTTTATACCTCCATCTAATCGTAATCACTCTATTGAGACACACTGTAGACTGGTAGAATTTTTTTTGGCATACTCCTTAAGAAACCAGAAAAGGAACCAGGCAAGCATGCATTGTCATATTGGCTGAAATAGTACTTACACAGAATTATTTCATGTTCCAAAATGATTTCTTCATTCAGACAAAAGGGATCTCCTGTGGGATCTCCTGTGGCTCCCAATTATGCTAATTTATATTTGGGTTATATGGAAAAACTATACTTTCTTAATCCTCTGATTCGCCCAATATCATTATTTGGAGACGTTACATTTATGATATTTTTGTGTTATGGAAAGGTGTTGGTATAAAGCTACAGGCATTCCATGCTTTTCTTAACTCTTGCTCTGAACATTTACTATGCAGTCTGACCCTAGTCAAATTTGTTTCCTTGATCTTATGATTATCTGTGATGATAATATACTATTTACTGATCTCTAAACTAAACCTACAGACCGTAACACTGCTGAGAGCAGATAACTGTCACCCTCTACCCCTGAAAAACAGTTTGTCCTACAGCCAATTCTGTTGTATCAAAAGAATTTGCAAACAAATCTGACTTTGATAAAACTTGACTATTATGCAGCGAAAATTCAAAGCATATCTTTATATGCTTAATAACTACACAGAGCACATTCTGTTGTTGTTACAGATGTCCCTCATCTAATCACAGCATTTTCTTACCAAGGTAAGATGCAGTAGATTACGTCAAGCTGTGATTGTACTATTCCAAACCATTGGGGAGCGAGAACGCTGAAAATGCTTTTATTTCTCAACAATCGTTTTCTGAAAATAGTTCAGAAAATGTTTACAATGTCTCCCTTGCATTACAGCTCCTAACATAACATCGCTGCTATAATCCCGATGTTTTTTTTTTATAAAAAGAAACACGAAGAGCCTACAGAGGAATACATAATATTTGTTTAAACACTTAAATTATTGATGGCCAGCAAGGAAGTTGTGGTTTCGCGCGTCTTGCATACTGTTCCTTAAGTACGTTTTCAAGCGCATGATGCGAACAGTTGTAGAGTTCAGTGAATCATCATTTTATTCAGCATTGTGTGAAACCTGACTTGGGTTGACCTGAGATAATGTAGCGACTGTGCCAACTGTTCTTAGGTGGGCGCAGACATTTAGAAGAGCAAACCTACGTCTTCCATTAAAAATAATGCAATGTTTTTTTGCATTCAAATATGGAATCGCTTAAAAAAAAGATTTGCGACATGCTGCTGCCATATTTTTCATCATTAAACCTCTTCATCCTCATTTTTAAATTAATTCCAATTCACCCTAGGTTCTGATCTTTTATCTGGGAATATCGCCCATTCATCTTTTGACGTCAGTCACTGAAGGGTGATCAGCGCCTGGGTACAGATTAACGCCTGCCCCGCTAGGGTGATTTTGTCAGATTAAGTAGGAGTAAAAAAAACAAGTAAATAGTCTCTAAAGGTTTCAGTTTGTGAGTTTAGAGGTTTGTCTATTTGTATAGCCCCAGAGACATAGCTAGGGCTATTTAATAATAATTAGGCAACCCTAAATAAATCAACATATCAGTCAATATATTTTCTCTTATTTCTTTTTTCATCAACGATTCCATCTTAGCTTAAACACCTTACAAATTGTATAGAAATTGTACAGAATCGTGGTAATTTTGCAGCATGTTCGGTTGAGTTTATGCTATTAATGTAACTTGCTCATCTGAAGCGAACTCTTTTCTATTAGTAGAAGTAAATCCTTTCAAGTTTAAAATGTAAATGCACTGGAAAGCAATGTAACGTTTTGCTAATCAATATATCCTTTTAGCGAGTCCACCTCCATTTTTTATAGAAATGTATGGAGGTTAAAATTTCTTTTTGAGATTTTAAAAATGTCGTGAATGGAAATTGTTTTAGACAAGTTGCAATTCGTGAAATTCGACTGAAATTTGCGACAGACCAGTCGTCATGTAATATCAAAGTGATCTTTTTTTCTTTACCCGAAGGCAAGAAAGCTATGTACAATTTCCTAGTACACACTTCAGAGAAAACAACTACTTCTCTGTCACTTGTAATACAAATACATTGTCCTCTGGGTTCATTTTCTTAATCGATGCTCTTCCTCTCCCTAACTGAAAGCCCAACTCCGAAAGGCCTGGCGGTTCTAGTGTTAAAAGTACGCCCCTAAGTACAGTTGACATTAAAATGATATAACATATAGAGGCTATTCTAAATGATATAACATATAGAGGCTATTCTAAAGAGGATATTCTGAAATATTCTTCTGTTTGTGACATGATAATCTCTCTCCAGACTGTCAGGTTGTGGAATCACTGAGGAAGGCTGTGCTTCTTTGGTCTCAGCTCTGAAGTCAAACCCCTCACACCTGAAAGAACTGGATCTGAGTAACAATGACCTGAAGGATACAGGAGTGGAGCAGCTCTCTGCTTTGCTGAAGGATCCACAATGTAGACTGGAGACACTGAGGTGAGTAACTGACAACACAACAATAAACATGACAACAACACAACAGAGGGGCAACACAACAGAAGGTGAATACAAACATCTGCTGTGTTCCCACCTCCATCTGCTCTGAGGGCCAGCAGGCCCAAGCCTCCATCCCTGGTAAAGATCAAACCCTGTCAGACTTCCCAGTAGGCCGGGAGGGAAACACACCACAACTAAAAGGACCACCATGACAAATTGTTGTGGAAATCACTAAATAAGAAGGGCAAAGAGATTGTAGATTATTTTCACAATTAAATCTTCATTCAAGATTCATAAACCTGGAGCAGTTAAAAACACTCAGCAGAGTCAGGTCAAAAGCTCTCTGTTGAAGGTTGAGCCTGTATACAGTGAGGGGAAAAAAGTATTTGTATTTGATCCCCTGTTGATTTTGTACGTTTGCCCACTGACAAAGAAATGATCAGTCTATAATTTTAATGGTAGGTTTATTTGAACAGTGAGAGACAGAATAACAACAAAAAAATCCAGAAAAACGCATGTCAAAAATGTTATAAATTGATTTGCATTTTAATGAGTGAAATAAGTATTTCATCCCCTCTCAATCAGAAAGATTTCTGGCTCCCAGGTGTCATTTATACAGGTAACGAGCTGAGATTAGGAGCACACACTTAAAGGGAGTGCCCCTAATCACAGCTTGTTACCTGTATAAAAGACACCTGTCCACAGAAGCAATCAATCAATCAGATTCCAAACTCTCCACCATGGCCAATACCATAGAGCTGTCCAAGGATGTCAGGGACAAGATTGTAGACCTACACAAGGCTGGAATGGGCTACAAGACCATCGCCAAGCAGCTAGGTGAGAAGGTGACAACACTTGGTGTGAATATTCGCAAATGGAAGAAACACAAATGAACTGTCAATCTCCCTCGGTCTGGGGATCCATGCAAGATCTCACCTCATGGAGTTGCAATGATCATGAGGACGGTGTCGAATCAGCCCAAAACTACACAGGAATATCTTGACAATGAGAACGGTGACGAATCAGCCCAGAACTACACGGGAGTATCTTGAGAATGATCTCAAGGCAGCTGGGACCATAGTCACCAAGAAAACAATTGGTAACACACTACGCTGTGAAGGACTGAAATCCTGCAGCACCCGCAAGGTCCCCCTGCTCAAGAAAGCACATATACAGGCCTGTCTGAAGTTTGCCAATGAACATCTGAATGATTCAAAGGAGAACTGGGTGAAAGTGTTGTGGTCAGATGAGACCAAAATCAAGCTCTTCGGCATCAACTCAACTCGCCGTGTTTGGAGGAGAAGGAATGCTGCCTATGACCCCAAGAGCATCATCCCCACCGTCAAACATGGAGGTGGAAACATTATGCGTTGGGGGTGTTTTTCTGCTAAGGGGACTGGACAACTTCACCCCATCAAAGGGACGATGGACAGGGCCATGTTCCGTCAAATATTGGGTGAGAACCTCCTTCCCTCATGGATGGGTATTCCAGCATGACAATGACCCAAAACACACAGCCAAGCCAACAAAGGAGTGGGTCAAGAAGAATCACATTAAGGTCCTGGAGTGGCCTAGCCAGTCTCCAGACCTTAATCCCATAGAAAATCTGTAGAGGGAGCTGAAGGTTTGAGTTGCCAAACGTCAGCCTCGAAACCTTATTGACTTGGAGAAGATCTGCAAAGAGGAGTGGGACAAAATCCCTCCTCAGATGTGTGCAAACCTGGTGGCCAACTACAAGAAACGTCTGACCTCTGTGATTGCCAACAAGGGTTTTGCCACCAAGTACTAAGTCATGTTTTGCAGAGGGGTCAAATACTTATTTCACTCATTAAAATGCAAATCAATTTATAACATTTTTGACATGCGTTTTTCTGGATTTCTTTGTTGTTAGTCTGTCTCACACTGTTCAAATAAACCTACCATTAAAATTATAGCCTGATAATTTCTTTGTCAGTGGGCAAACGTACAAAATCAGCAGGGGATCGAATATTTTTTTCCCTCACTGTACATTCAGTAAAGCCCACTGTGTCCCCCTCCCATGCCTGGTTAGACTACAGTCCTCACAAGCTGTTCTGCAAAGTTCGGCATAACAAGATATCTACAGCCCTTGAGAGGTTAGCCAAAGCTATACTGCCCTACAAAGGAAAAGTGTAGTAACTGCGCAAACATTGAAACTGAGAAAAATGCCTTTAAAGTTTTACACCAGTTAGTTAAACATGCTGTGGGTAGATTAGTTGTAATGCATTCATGCCTTCTTAGGAAGAAAGTTTTTATTAGAGAAAAAACATGACCTGGTGTGACCAAGCCCATTTTGAGTCTTGACTCAATTTTGACCAAATGTGTTGTTACTGCACTTTGCCTTTTTATGGCAGTATACTAATCTGCTGTAGGCAGTTTAGGCACATCTTGTGCAAGTGAGCAGAGCAGAATATACACACACAATTTGATTATACTTAGAATTTCCATTTAACATAGTAATAAGCAATATGATTTCATTGTACTATGGAATACCAAGATTTCCACCACATTCCCTACTTTTGAGACCAAGCCTCAACAAAAAAGAAATGTTAAACTATACCAATGAAAAATAAAACATTAGGGAGACGTTCCTCTACCAGTGCAACACTTGTAAATAACAGCTGTCATCTTATCAAGCTTCCAACCCTTGGAGCAATACATTTCACTTTCTACATAATATGACAGGGAAATCACTTAGCAGTAGAAATGACATCATACATTCCAGTAATAGCACAGATTATTAAAATATAACATTATGACCGCTTGCCTAATATTGTGTACGTCCCCATTTTGACACCAAACCAGCCCTGACCCATCAAGGCATGGACTCCACTAGACCTCGGAAGGTGTGCTGTGGTTTCTGGCACCAAGACGTTAGCAGCGGATCCTTTAAGTCCTGTGAGTTGCGAGGTGGCGCCTCCATGGATCGGACTTGTTTGTCGAGCACATCCCACAGATGCTTGATTGGATTGAGATCTGGGGAATTTGGAGGCCAAGTCAACACCTTGAACTCGTTGTGTTCCTCAAACCATTCCAGAACCATTTTTGCTTTGTGACAGGGCGCATTATCCTGCTGAAAGAGGCCAATGCCATCAGGGAATACCATTTCCATGAAAGGGTGCACATGGTCTGCAACAATGCTCAGGTAGGTGGTAGGTGTCAAAGTAACATCTACATGAATGGCAGGACCCAAGGTTTCCTAGCAGAACATTGCCCAAAGCATCACACTGCCTCCGCCGGCTTGCCTTCTTCTCATAGTGCATCCTGGTGCCATGTGTTCTCCAGGTAAGCAACACACACGCATCCGGCCATCCATGTGATGTAAAAGGAAACGTGATTCATCAGACCAGGCCATCTTCTTCCATTGCTCTGTGGTCCAGTTCTGATGCTCACATTCCCATTGTATGTGCTTTCGGCTGTGGACAGGGCAGCATGGGCACCCTGACTGGTCTGCGGCTACGCAGCCCCATACACAACATACTGCGATGCACTGTGTTCTGACACTTTTCTATCAGTACCAGCATAAACATTTTCAGCAATTTGAGCTACAGTAGCTTGTCTGTTGGATTGGACCACACAGGCCAGCCTTCACTCCCCACGTGTATCAATGAGCCTTGGCTGCCCATGACCCTGTCGCCAGTTCACCATTTTTCCTTACCTTGGACCACTTTTGATAGGTAGACCACTGCAGACCGGGAACACCCCAAGAGGCCTGCAGTTTTGGAGGTGCTCTGACCCAGTCGTCTAGCAATCACAATTTGTCCCTTGTCAAAGTCACTCAGATCCTTACGCTTGCACATTATTCCTGCTTCACATCACAGAATGTTCACTTGCTGCCTAATATATCCCACCCACTGACAGGTGCCATGATAATGAGATTATCAGTGTTATTCACTTCACCTGTCAGTGGTCATAATGTTATGGCTGATCGGTGTATTTACTCTCTATTAGAGAGATATTTTCTGTGTTTTACTACGGTGTGTCCTTCTAAACATGAAACATTATGTTGTTTTTGACACAGGGATCTCCTGACACAGAGACATTGAGGAGTCATTATCGACCCAAAACCCTGGATAGAGGGGCTCAGTGAATGTGGTGTTGAATGTGTACAGGTGGGTCAGTGTATCAGAGGAGACCCTGTAGAAGGACAGAGTGCCGGCTGGCCAGTCCAGATACACTCCTACTCTGTGGGAGTCTGAGGAGGTGACAGGTATGACAGTTCTCTTATCATTGTGACTGGCAGAGTAACAGTCATCATAACAGTTCAGACTCCAGGATTTGTCATTGAATCCAAGCCTACAGTCACCACCCCTTCCTCTCCTGCTGATTTCTTTATATGCCACTGCTATCCCACCCACTCTTCTACTCCCCTCTACCTCCCAGTAACAGCGTCCAGAGAGACCCTCTCTACACAACACCTGTGGACAGACATCAAATCTCTCTGGGTGATCAGGATACGACTGCTCCTCTCTCCTCCTTGTCACCTCCCTGTTCTCCTCAGACAGAGAGAGGTTTCTGTTTGCAGTGTTTGGGTCGAGTGTGAGATCACAGACATCTGATGGATGAGACCAAGACAAAATATTACACATCATCATCATTCATATTATACACAAACATGCATGTTTTATTTCTTTATTGTCATATACTGGATATTAAGACACTCATGTAAAATGAAACAAACATACACACACTTACAAACACACCTGTACACACAAACATACATACATACATCTGATCTTTATATGTGTTCTGTATAATAAATTACTTACATTTCTTCAGGCCAAATTTCAACCTCCACTCTCCACCATGATCCATACTGTGGAAGAAGCAGAAGAACAGTCATTCAGTGACACACTATCTGTCATACACACACACACACAACATACACAACCCCATCTCCCCTATATCACACACAAACCCCAATATTTCCCATCACACACACACCATACACCACGCACAACCCCCAGCACACACACACGCAACACCCCTCCCCACATCATACAAACCACACTAGGGTTTGACTATTAATCAAATTCTGATTAATAATGCCCATATATAGAAATGGGCATTATTTTAATCACAAACTTCTGTGATTTCTAAAATGTTTTGAATGAGACATGTCACACGTCACCAGAGTTGACAGGCGTCGTCTGTCAGTCATCAGTGTTTTTAATGTGGGCGGTCCATTGACATTGCAATGTGCCTTACCTCTCCTGACCATCAGATTGGCTGCTGTTTTTCTACTGATGTTACCCTACTGGAAAAATGCATGTGAAACACAAAGATGTATGTCCCTTATCTATAAATAATTATTGTTTCAGCAAACAAATTAAGGAGCCAAATGAACGGCACCATTCACCACTGCGAATTGGGTTTCAACATTCAGAAAGAGTTGTTCTTCGTCACTTGTCAAGGCTTGTTGTTATTCATTGAAAACTAAAATTCTGTGTTAGAGGTTTTGGAAGTATTTTATCACTTTATTTTATGCAACAACACATACAGTGGATATAAAAAGTCTACATATATGTCCACCTTTAATGTGACCTATACCGTGAACAATTCAATTGAAAAACAAACTGAAATTTTTGAGGGGGAAAAATAAAAACCTCACAATAACCTGGTTGCATAAGTGTGCACACCCTTAAACTAATACTTGATTGATTTTATTACAGCACTCAGTCTTTTTTGGTAGTCTATTAGCATGGCACATCTTGACATGGCAATATTTGCCCACTCTTCTTTGCAAAAGCGCTCCAAATCTGTCAGATCGCGAGGAAATCTCCTGTGCACAGCCTTCTTCAGATCACCCCACAGATGTTCAATTGGATTCAGGTCTGGGCTCTGGCTGGGCCATTCCAAAATGTTAATCTTCTTCTGGTGAAGCCATGCTTTTGTGGATTTGGATGTGTGCTTTGGGTCATTGTCGTGCTGAAAGGTGAACTTCCTCTTCATCTTCAGCTTTCTAACGAACGCCTGAAGGTTTTGTGCCAAAAGTGCCTGGTATTTGGAACTGTTCATAATTCCCTCCACCCTGACTAAGGCCCCGGTTCCAGCGGAAGAAAAACAGCCCCAAAGCATGATGCTGCCACCACCATGCTTCACTGTGGGCATGGTGTTCTTTGGGTGATGTGCAGTGTTGTTTTTGCGCCAAACATACCTTTTGGAATTATGGCCAAAAAGTTCAACCTTGGTTTCAACAGACCATAACACATTTTCCCACATGCTTTTGGGAGACTTGATGTTTGTTTTTGCAAACTTCAACCGGGCTTGGATGTTCTTCTTTGTAAGAAAAGGCTTCCGTCTTGCCACTCTACCCCATAGCCCATTCATATGAAGAATCAGGAGATTGTTGTCACATGTAGCACACAGCCAGTATTTGCCAGAAATTCCTGCAGTTCCTTTAATGTTGCTGTAGGCCTCTTGGAAGCCTCCCTGACCAGTTTTCTTCTCATCTTTTATCAATTTTGGAGGGACGTCCAGTTCTTGGTAATGTCTCTGTTGTGCCATATTTTCTCCAATTGATGATGACTGTCTTCAATGTGTTCCATGGTATATCTAATGCTTTGGAAATCCTTTTGTACCCGTCTCCTGACTGATATCTTTCAACAATGAGATCCCTCTGATGATTTGGAAGCTCTCTGCGGACCATGGCTTTTGCTCTGAGATGCAACTAAGAAAATGTCAGGAAAATCCTACTAGAAAAGCTGAACTTTATTTGTGATTAATCAGAGTCACTTTAAATTATGGCAGGTGTGTAATGACTTCTATTTAACATGAGTTTGAATGTTATTGGTTAATTCTGAACACAGCCACATCCCCAGTTATAAGAGGGTGTGCACACTTATGCAACCTGGTTATTGTAAGGTTTTTATTTTTCATTTTTACCCCTTGAAGATTTCAGTATGTTTTTCAATTGAATCGTTCACATTATAGGTCACAACATACAACATACACAACCCCCCCAACACTCACACGACACACATTTAAAAAAAACACTCCCTCAATACACCACACATATCTCACCCCACACCATAGACACCCCACACACACCTCAGCAAAGCTGTTTACAAACAACTGAAAATTGCATACACCCCCATCTCCAAACACTCACACCATACACAACCCCTCCTCCAATAAAACAGCATACACAACCCCACCCCCAACACTCACACCATACACAACCCCTCCTCCCATCACACACTTTACTCACTAAATCACTACTTAGCTACACATTGCTGATATTACTCAGTTAATTAGCGAATACTGTTGAATATCAAATCACAGCGTACATCAACTGCGCCAAATTGGTGCTGTTTTAACAAAATCCCATTTGCGGAATGAAGCACAATCATTTGGCCAATGTAAATTGTCTACCATACAACGACGCCTTTTACAATTTACAAAATAGTAATGTTTTTGCATATTTAGCTGAAAGACATTCATGTTAGCAGGCAATATTAACTAGGGACATTGGCCACCATTCATGAAACCTCAGAAAAGATCTTAGATTAAAGTGTGGGAAGAGACACGATTATTTCCAAGTGTGATTCATGAAACTGTCGCACCTGGTCAAAATGAGCGTAGATGTCATTGCAGATGGTAAATCAGATAAAGCCATGGACACAAGAACGCGCTGCACCTGTCCTTATTTACATATGACACACCTGTAATTTATGCGGGTGTGGCGATCATCAACCTATAAATTGACAGATTTCAGCATAAATTATAGCCTGAAACGGCTAATTAAAAAACAAAAAAGTTTATCCTAGATTTTTCATTAAAACATTGTTCAAACAACGGAAAATGACAAGTCTGCTTTTTTCTCTGCTTCACGTGTATGTACACACCTCAAGGGTGTGTGGACAATTGACGGCGTAAATTTTGCACTAATAGTCAAGGGGATTTTGGACCAGGGACAAATGGTGGTAGGGAAAACTAGAAATTTTCCAAAGATAGAAACGACACTTCAAGACACGGGGGATCAACCAGAGTCCGTTAAAACCCATCTGGGGCCTATAGGTGGTTCCTGTCTGGAAATGCAATGTAATGAACGGGCAATGTAATATACTGCCACTGGCTATGTAATACACTATAACCATACACCATCCAATTGCAATGTATAGAAATGAAGAGAGAATGATGCCCAATTGTACAAAAGTAGACCTCTTAGAAGCAGGGGAGTATCATCTTTTACGCAAACAAGTGGCCCTTTCAAGAAGCCCTGAAACAAGGCATTCTAAGCTGTTTTCCTCTTGTACAATTGAGCAGTATTTCCAACCCATTCGTATACATTGCAAAAGGCACAAGTGTGTTAAGGTGACTCATGTACAGTAGTAATATATGAGATCAGTCCTGCCCCTAGGAGCCTGTTTCGAACGATCCTCGCCGTGCACTTCACCCCAGCTGCTGTTTGCCATTCTTTCGCCCTCTGCCAGTCTGTAGCTTTGTTGTCCCCAATGTCTGTTGCTTGACCTTGTTCTTATGAACCGCCGTCTTTGAAATTTTCAGGATGGAAGCAACCTGACGCTCACTGTATCCCTCTGACAGTAAAGCCAGAATTGAACCCTTCATTTCCTCACTCAAAGCTTTTCTTTTCACCTTTATTGTCATGCTGAATAGTTATTTTTTTATTCAAATTACCTTTGAGGTACTACTTGCACTGTTTTTGCCATTCAGCTGGTCCTATTGCAAGAGGATAGTGATGGCCACAGCAGTGGTTTTTATACTTTTCCTCATTAAATTAGATTTGGTTCAGGTAATCACCTAATCAGTATCTCATTAAGTAAAATGAGGTGTGCCTGTGTTGGAATTTAACAGACACTGGAATGGAGTGGCTGCCATACATGTAGAGATGCTGATTTAAAAAAAATTAGGAGTGGTCTCTTAATTTTTTCCGGAGCTGTAAGTACCATTTGTAAAGATAACATGAGTGAGCAGGCAAAACACGTCTTTTCTTTCTTATGGGATTCACATTATCTCAGTCCCTAGTTTTTACAGTGCAATAATCTATGACTACGTTTATCCAGGGGGATACACGTTCCAGTGGGAGGACAATCCTCTAGCCCAATCCCGGGGGAGGTCACCCTCGGGATGGAGGAAATAGTGTCTCCAGATCTGTCCACACCCACCACCTCAGTCCCTAGTTATTACGCTACAATAGTTTATGTTTGGGGGAATAGGGAGTTTGCTTCTAACCACTGAGCATCAACTTTTGTTTTTGTTTGTTCATTTGGGTTTCTGTACTGGGTATCTGTACAAAAAGTTTCTGATAATTGCTGACACAGTTGTGCTCAAAAGTTTGCATACTCTTGGAGAATTGGTAATATATGTACCATTTGTAAAGAAAACATGAGTGAGCAGGCAAAACACGTCTTATTTCTTATGGGATTCATATTCAACTGTAGGTCATTACAGAATGGCACAATCTTAAAACAAAACATGGCAAAAAAAAACTGACCCCCATTCAAAAGTCTGCATACCCTTAGTTCTTAATACTGTGTATTGCCCCCTTTAGCATCAATGGCAGCGTGCAGTCTTTTGTAATAGTTGTCTATGAGGCGCTCAATTCTTGCAGGTGATATAGCTGCCCATTCGTCTTGGCAAAATGCCTCCAGGTCATGCAAAGTCTTGCATGAACCACACGTTTAAGATATCCCAAGAGTGGCTCGATAATATTAAGGTCAGGAGACTGGGATGACCACTCCAGAACCTTCACCTTTTTCTGCTGTAACCACTGGAGGGTCAACTTGGCCTTGTGCTTAGGGTCATTGTCGTGCTGGAAAGTCCAAGAGTTACCCATGCACAGTTTTCGTGCAGAAGAATGCAAATTGTCTGCCAGTATTTTCTGATAACATGCTGCATTCACCTTGCCATCAATTTTCACAAGATTTCCTGTGCCTTTAGAGCTCAAACACCCCCAAAACATCAGTGAGCCACCACCATGCTTCACAGTGTTCACTATAACAGTGCTCTGTTCACTATAGGCCTTGTTGACCCTCTCCAAAACACAGCGCTTATGGTTGACCATAAAGCTCTATTTTGGTCTCGTCACTCCAAATTACAGTGTACCAGAAGCTGTGAGGCGTGTCAAGGTATTGTAGGGCATATTGTAACCAGGCTTTTTTGTGGCATTGGCACAGTAAAGGTTTCTTTCTGGCAACTCGAAAATGCGGCTCATTTTTGTTCAAGTATCGTCGTATTGTGCTCCTTGAAACAACCATTCCGTCTTTTTCCAGAGCAGCCTGTATTTCTCCTGAGGTTACCTGTGGGTTTTTCTTTGTATCCCAAAACAATTCTTCTGAAAGTTTTGGCTAAAATCTTTCTTGGTCTACCTGACCTTGGTTTGGTATCAAGAGATCCCCGAATTTTCCACTTCTTAAGAAGTGATTGAACAGTGTTGACTGCCATTTGCCGGGCTTTGGATATCTTTTTATATCCTTTTCCATCTTTATAAAGTTCTGTTACTTTGTTACGCAGATCTTTTGACATTTCTTTTCTGCTCCCCGTGGCTCAGTATTTAGCCTTCTCAGTGCATCCACGTGAGAGCTAACAGACTCATTGACTATTTATACACAGACACTAATTGCAGTTTAAAAAGTCACAGGTGTGGGAAATTCACCTTTAATTGTAATTTTCAGCTGTGTGTGTCACTTTGTGTGTCTGTACCAAGGCCAAACATTCAAGGGTATGTAAACTGTTGATTAGGGCCATTTGGGTGATTTCTGTTATCATTATGATTTTAAAAGGAGCCAAACAACTATGTGATAATAAATCACTTCATATGATCACTGTTCTTCAATAACAGTTTTTTGCATGATCAGTCATATTTCTTAAATCAATGCCAAAATTTCACAATTTCTGCCAGGGTATGCAAACTTATGCGCACAACTGTTTAGTCATTCAAAATAGGCTACACAGACAAACTTGTTCAGAAGCAGAAAGGTTGATGGTGTAGTTATTACTAGCAACATTAAACACAGACCAGATGATGTCTGAAAGTATTAATGATGGTGTAGCCATATTTAAATAATAATAATGAATAAATAATGTGTTTTCATCACAATTACCCAGTTTGATATCATATCAGTGTACTTTGACCTTAAAACTGTGCTCATACACAAAATTAGTACAGGTAGGCAGGTCTGTATTTGGCACATATTACATGATGCTAAAAAACATCATGACATCTTTATACTACATTACTGATTACTTATAGAGAAAACTGGACATACTTGAGTTTCTCCAGTCTCCAGTGTGGATCCTCCAGTCCAGCAGAGAGCAGTCTGACTCCTGAGTCTCCTGGGTGATTGTAGCTCAAATCCAGTTTTTTCAGATGTGAGGGGTTTGACTTCAGAGCTGAGACCAGAGAAGCACATCCTCTTTTGATTCTAAAATTTCTGGATCATCCACATGATTCTGACATAGAAGTAAGCCCAAATGGAATATCTAAATCAATCCTAGTTGACTCACACACCATGTTTACATTTACACACACATATACACACACACACTACACACACACACTACACACATACTGCTTTTCCACTGCTGCTTTACCCTGGTACCAGGGCTACATCGGAGATTTATGCTAATGTTGGCTCTAAACATTCCTGTTTCAACTATACCTTTGGTACCAAGGTTTTAAGGTGGGGCTCCTAAAGTGGGAAGGGAAGAGTAAGTTATCAATGTGATTTGGCTTTCCGGTTATGAAAAATAAAAGGTGACATTATTCCGGTATTAAAATTAAAATAACAATAACACCATGCTCAGTTTGTTTACAATACGAAGTCTCACCGCTCTGTACTTCCATTTAGTCAATGGCATTGTACCACTTTTGGTTGTTCCAACTCTTTCCATTGTTGAGTCTTTGCTTCACTGTACTGTTGCTTAATTTTCTTTATTTTATCAAGGAACGATTTGTTACAATGAAACCCATCATGAGAAGCCTAAGACTAAGCAAATGATATACATCAATATTCAAATAGCACAACATGCAGCGTTTTCACAGCACGTAACACGTAATCCCGCAAACCTTGCCCTAAGTCTTAAAGTCCGGGGCTTGGCACCAATGCCGCGTTTCCACTGGTGCTTTACCCCGGTACCAGGGCTACACCGGTGATTTATGGTAGTGTTGGCTCTAGACTTTTCTGCTTCCACTATACATTTGGTACCAAGGACTTCAGGAGGTGCTCACATGGGGAGGGAGGAGTAAACTATCAATGCAATTTGGTTTTCCGGTTACGAAAAATAAAAGGCAAAATTTTTCTGGGAGTAAAATAAACAATAACGCCATGTTTGGTTTGTTTGGCATTTGAACTTAAGTAATAAAACAAATTTCTTCCTCAAACCCCTGCGACCGGCTTCTTCTCCACCTACACTCTTGACATTGCAACTAAACCAGTTTAGTAAGTATTTTGTCAAAACCATCTTACTTTAATAGAAGGATTTGGGAGAATTCTGAGGTAATTTTGTGTTGTTATAGGTTCTGCAGGCTACGTCTCAGTGCTCCGTTTTTCTACTGAGTCAGTGGCATCGTATCACTTTCGGTCGTTCCAACTCTTTCGATTTCGAACTCTTTCGATTTCAATAGGCCCAGCAAAGTTTACCTATGCCGTCTGCTGGAACCACACAAGGAAGCACACTCAACATAGCCAAGCCTTGACCACTGTTTAGTCAGTCTGCATACTGTA
The DNA here is from genome assembly GCA_016801175.1 of Esox masquinongy. Lineage (NCBI taxonomy): Eukaryota > Metazoa > Chordata > Actinopteri > Esociformes > Esocidae > Esox > Esox masquinongy. The sequence goes on along the minus strand of JACXGI010001038.1, from coordinate 31,506 downwards.
GCTCAGCATTTCTTTGCATGTGGGACATTCTTGTACAGTGTTGGTGATGCAGAAGGTCTTGCGAAGGCAACTTCATGCCAGGAAATAAGGGTATGTCTTGCTCTAAAGCAGTACCTGTATATTTTCATCACTTTCCCTGGTCATCTTGAAATACAAAGAATCAAGGAGGTGTTTTATTCAGTTGCAGGTATGTGGCAGTTAAAATAAATGTAAAGTAGCCTACAGGTTGACAAGCCTCTGCATTAACGTAATCCTCCTTTTCAGGCATTCCCAATGTTATAGGCACAATAGACTGTACCGTTGTGCATGCCAGTCCCCACCTGGACATGTGGAGGCAGACTATGTCAATCGGAAATCTTTCCATAGCCTAAACGTACAGGCATCTACTGGGGGCATCTGTCCACAAACTGTCAGGCAGAATAGTAGCAATTGGATTTGGATGAAATGTGCACATCTAATTGATCTGTGCACATGCAAATGTGCATAGATCAATCAGAAAAAATCTGTCATTTCCTTTCCTAACCAAGTATGTCATAGCAATAACATGTAGCTGCATGTCTATGCAAAACCAGATTTGAAACCGCACTCAATGTCAGACCCAAAGTTAAAAATATTATTCTGGAATGTGAGCAATGTTGAGATAATTCTGAACTGGAATTTACATTTTGAAAGACACCACTGCATCAACTCTTCTTAGTCATGCTGAGCAATTTATAATGAATGCTCTGCTAAGCATCAAGTGTGCCGCATCATTGGTCACCCTCTATGCTGTCACATGATCTGTGATGGAATTTGCCTGATATCTAATATCAAAGCTGTTGCCACATTCTTTTTTGGCTATTGAGTTGGCCCCTGTTGAGATGTAACCGTCGAGAATTAATATAGGCCAAGGGTTACTAGGTCAGAAAGGCTTCAAGCCTCACCGAATTAGGCTAATTAACAGTAAAAATGCATTGTAGTCATGTCAGTTCACATAACTTAGCCTAATTCATTTTGATTGATCATACATGTAATATAATCTAGCCTGATAATATAGCCAGTCTTACTTATCTAGTGATCTGAATGTTCATTTATTAAAAATTAAACAATGAGTAGGCTAATATGACTTACTATTAATCTGTCAGCAATTTTTTGCAAAGCTATCTCCCTCACCTTGTCAACTGACTCCTTTATATTCTTCATTAAGTCCCATCAGCAGGGTTTGTTCCCCTGTTGAGAAGATCACCGCTCTAGTTTTCGCTTCTTTTTTGAGACATAGTATCATCATTACGATGATCGCTTGTTCTGGGCTGCTAATGTACTCCGTGTGCGTGAACAATGCAAGCTTGTTCAAGCCTGGTTTGAGTTAACATTGACAAGACACGGCTAGATTGTGTTAATGGAACGGCTTGAGCCTTAAGTGGAAGTTGGCGCTCATTCAAGCCGGGCTTTTTCAATTAAGCGCAGATTTCATTAGCGGCGTTGATGGAATAGCCCCCTGGTGGACGGCTGCTGAGGCGCTGTGGGTCGGGTTGCACAAACAACATGTGGCCACGCTGAGAGGTAAGCATGTTCTTACTTTAATTCATTAGTTTGTGTAACTTGATCCACCTGGCCTGGCAGACAGACACCACATAAGGTCTCTTCAAATGTAGGGTTAGGGAACAAATGTTTTGATGAATGTGGAGTTTTTTAATCCAATGAAGTGTATGCATGCAAATACATTGTAAATAAGTCGCAACCAGTGAAAGACCTGTGATACCGTTACAGTATTTTAGAGCCAACCGTGAGGCTGCATGGGCAGGCAAGGAATCTGTGATGCCGCCTTGGTGGCCCCAGGGACTGAATAGGATGGATCAACCGCAGTGTGTCACCCCCAGTGGACAGAGGACCGCTGAGGGACGGAACAGGCAGCTTGAGAGATATTTGTTGTGTGTGTGTGCCCCGCAGATACCACTCAAACAAGTTTTGGAGGCCTGAAAGGGTGGGGGTTGAGTGTGTGAGCATTTGAGTAGTTTGTCTGCCAAGAAGCATGTAGGAGTAAGGAGTTCTCTGTTGTCTGCCAAGAGGGTGTGAGTGAAGAGATTTTCTGTTTTTGTTAAGAAGTGTGAGCGCAGAGGAAACTGTGATTGTCTACCAAGAGAATTGTTGTTTAAGACACGTATGTGTAAATGAGAAGAAGGATAAAACTCGAGAAGAAAGACAGGCTGAGGTTGCACAGGAACCTAGCTCCAAGGAGGTATACGATACATATGAGTAATATTACTATCACTACATTCTCAACAACCATATTGAGAGAAAGGGAGAATGTATGGTGAGATTTAGATAAAGGAAAAGAGTTGGACAGTTATAAGACTGCATGGACAGTTAAGCAAGAGGTCATTTGGATAGAAGTTGGTGAAATAAGAATTTGGTCCAGTAGGCAAGGTTTTGATGTGCCTGCAGCCAAAGTTGCAGCCAGTTGCAGGATCCACAGGAGATGATTTGGTTCACTGCCCCTTACTGCAAACTAATGAGTAACTATTTGAAGTGCTGCCAGAGAGACTTGGCATTTGTTTTCCAATTGTTATGAACACTTACCCAATAAGTAGTAATATCATTGTCACTGACAAAGACAAAGAGGTCACGTGGGTAGTAGGGGCAAGGATTTGGTCCAGTTACCCAGAGTTAGACATGCCAATAATTAGGCAAAGGCAGAGGCCAGGAGAAAGTGTGGTTTTAATTGATAATTGAAGGAGAGTCAAATGAGTAGGGAAACAAAATATGTATGGTTGCTTGTGAGTCGTAGGTTCCACGGTAGGATTACCCAGAGAACATACCTAGGCTTGGGTGGTACTATGATCAATCTATTTCTGACGCAGTTGTATAAAGAGGGAGTAACTCTGCATTGTTACAAAGACACAGGAATGATAATAACAGGCTATAAGACCAAAGAAATAAAAGACATGGAATTGATTTGGATTAAGTCAGAGAGGCAAAGGATTTGGTCCAGTCAAACAGATTTGGATCTGACACTTACTAGACAGGTACGAAGACCAGGTTAAGAATTGTGGTTTTAATTAGTGCAGATGAGGAAAAGAATACAAACTGGTTTTAATTGAAAACAATAAATGTAAAACAGAATGTGTAGTAATGTAATTGACTAATACTGGAATAAAATGATATAATAAATAAAATTCCAGGTAATTGATTAGTGTTTCTGAGTGATCATTTGAGTAGTATATGATTTATATGTAAGATAATTTTATCGTATTGTTTGAGCGAGTTGTTTAGGCCAGAGGTTTTGTTGGCTGGGTTAGATCATTAGAAGAATTGAGACAGGTAAGAAAACTAGAGGAGAAGCAGAGGGGAGAGCATGCCAGATTAATTAGCAGTTGTCCCAGAGGGGAGAGCATGCCAAAGTGAAAGGGGAGTCCTAGGTAAAGGGAAAGCCTGACAAGAAAAAGTAGTGATATATATATATATATATATATATATATATATATATATATATATAGCACACTAATTGGCCACTTAGATGGCAGGAACACCAGTTGAGATTTTGGCAAGGAGATTCTCTCTGCGTGGGGAAGGGATTAAAGCAGTTTCCAAGGCCTTAGCGAAAAGGACTAGGAAAATGACAAAAAAATGGCCAAAGGAAGGGACATTTGATGTTTCACTATGTGAGGAAAGTGGTGATTAAGAACTACAAGACAAGCAACAAAACCCCAAAAAACTTGAAAAGAAACAAGACCAAGGGAGAGAGGTGATTAAGATGTTCCTAGAAGAAGGGAAAGGTCAACTAGCCAGTATAGCCAGAGCTAGGAGCATGTTGCAGAAAGAGGATGAGGCAGAGATTGGGGGAAAGACCATATGGGATGACAACCCTCCACCATACAAGAGGATGAGGCAGGGATTGGGGAGTAGACCGGATGGGATGACAACCCTTTGCCATACCATACTCAACCTTCCGTTAAGCCAGCAGATTTATTAAAAGGTTCAGTCAGGAATCGTGGTCAGGCAGGCAAAGGGTCAAATCACAGTAATCCAATACAGGCAGGGAAAGGTACCGAAACACTAGGCAGGCAGTAAAAAACGGCAGGCAAAAATACAAGACAGGCAGAATAGTCAAAAGGGTTTACCAGAGTCGGTACACTATGAAGGCTCAACAAAAATCTAGACAGGCTTTTTGACAAGTTACAAACAACAATACCTCACAATGAGGGAACAGACCTGAACAGACTAAGTAGGGAAAGCTAATTGGGAACAGGTGTGTGACACAGGTGGTGCTAATAACGAAAGACCCAAGGTATGTTCAAGATAATGGAAAATAACAAGCAGAATCCAAAATACAAGAAAGCAGAAAACACTAAAATAAAACAGAATAGGACAGACAGACCCAAAACCTCACAGTACCGTATCAGTTCACTTGAAAGTGTTATCACTACCAACTCAGCCATGCCAAGATAACTCAAGATGCAACATTTTACTTTCCACCCATCATAATTGTATGAAAGGAATGTTGCATTAAATTAGTGGTACTCAGATCTTTCCTGGGAATACCCATCCGTCTCAAAATGTGGTAGTTACACCTTGACGTAGCTCACCTGAATCAAGCAGCCAATTGGTTGACAAGTTGATTGAGGTTGCCCTGGCTCTGGTATACATCTAATAAATGGAACAGCTTGGGAGTCCCCAGGATTGATTTGATTACCACAGCATTAAGGTATTCAAGCAGGTCTATTCCCAAGCCACATGTTACAATGTCTGATATGTATTGCTTACATCTCGTTGCAGGTGAGATTGCCTTTTTTAGGTTAATCCTTAGAAATAATTATATCAGCAACAGAAACTTTTTTTCTTTCACTTTATTAAATGTAAAATGTAAAAAATTGCAAGAATCAAAGTCTAGTCTGCTCATAGATTTGTAGGTTTCTATGAGCAAGCGGAAATACAATTCACAAATACAATAACTTCTGTGAACCAAACACTTTTTATATTGATTCATGTGTTTCTAAAAACTGCCTGGCTACCCAAACCTCTTAATCTAGCCAAATAATATAATTTTCAGACTGAATTAGGTAGTGAATCTAAAATGTGCAATCAAAATGCAAAAGATAGACAAGTGTTAACCAGACATTCTTCATATATAAATATATTTTCCCAATAATCTCTCTAAATTTGACTGGTAATTTATGTACATACATAACACTGCAAAAGTGTTAGGCATTCCAGATTTTTTACACAAATATAGTCGTAAATGTTTATTTTCTGTCATCTGCATTAGTGTTTGTAGAAAAGCACAATTTTTGGTTTCCAAACATTTGTTTGTCAAACAATGCAGTATTACAGATAATTGTTTGTATTTTCTTAACATACATGTGCCTAAAACTTTTGCATATTGTACTTGTCAAGAGTGGTATGTCAGACACTGTTTTTATGCATGCACCAATCTCTTGGACTTTTTATTGTATGGCATGTAAAATAGAAGCATCTGTAAGTATTGCCTCCTCATGCTCAGTCCATGAAAACATGACATTGACATGACTCTGACTCCTCATGTATTTCAAGTCCAGCATCTTTGTACAATGCCTTTTTTCAATTTGAGTAGCCACATTTGGAATTAAAAGCAGATAATTGGGCATTTGGCAGAGAAACGTGTCGACAAGCAAAGGAGTAGGCAGAGTTCTGGCTTTGGGATTACTCAAGCCATGGATGATATTTGTACCAAGAGTCATTGAATGCCCTCTTTCTGTTACCTAGCATAGTTCTTGGAAATACCTTTAAATGTGGCTGTACTGGGCCCGATGCTCTGGATTGTGAAACATCTACAAATGATACATGATCAAGATTAGTAAAGTACAGGCCAGGTGGTGCTTACTGGCTTTCGAACACCTGCAGGGGAAGTGGTTGTGTTGGGCATAGTATAGAGAGAATGTGTTTGTGTGATTTGACTATAAGGTTCATTGTTTGTAATGTAGAACTGAATGCAAGGATCAACAAAAACAAATGCAGTAACAGGCGCACCATGAGGTCCAGATATGGCTTTGGGTGATGTGAGGTGGGATCCAGGTGTAAGAGGCTCCCTTTCACAGTTGTCACCTAACTGATGTGCCCTGGTACAGTGGTCCCGTTTTCATCGTCTGCATGTTGCTGGTCACTCCTGCGTAAAACTTCTAAAGACAAAAATGCATTACTAGGGCACCAATAGGTGAACTTGAAGGTATTGTATTCAAGTTAATGTTAAAAAATTTGAAATATGAGATGAATACAACAAAATTTGGAAAAGGCATTTGCTAGTTAACGTACCTTGACCTACAAATTCCACATCAGTCTGTGCTGGAGGGATTGTATTCGGTGCTTGACTTGGGCCAAAATAAGTGCAAGAAGTAACAAATCGCACATTAGATTATGTTCATCAAAAATCTGTGTTAATAAGGCTTGAGCATGGGCACCCTGACTGGTCTGCGCCTACACAGCCCCATACGCAACAATGCGATGCACTGTGTGTTCTGACACCTTTCTATCAGTCTCAGCATTAACTTTTTCAGCAATTTGAGCTACAGTAGCTCATCTGTTGGATCGGACCACACAGGCCAGCCTTCACTCCCCATGTGCATCAAGGAGCCTGTCTCTGACCCTGTCGCTTGTTCACCGCTTTTCCTTCCTTGGACCACTTTTGATAGGTACTGACCACTACAGACCGGGAACACCCCACAAGGGCAAACACAATTTGGCTCTTGTCAAAGTTGCTCAGGTCCTTACGCTTGCCCATTTTTCCTGCTTCTAACACAACAACTTTGAGGACAGAATGTTCACTTCCTGCCTAATATATCCCTCCCACTGACAGGTGCCATGATAACAAGATTATCAGTATTATTCACTTCACCTGTCAGTGGTCATAATGTTATGGCTGATCGGTGTACGTGAGGATGCTGTTCGTGGACTACAGCTCTGCATTCAACACGTGCCCACTAAGCTTGTTCCTAAGCTCAGAACCCTGGGACTTAACACCTCCCTTTGCAATTGGATCCTGGACTTCCTGATGGGCAGACCCCAGGTAGTGAGAATGGACAACCTCACCTCCTCTGCACTGACTCTGAGAACTGGAGCCCCCCAGGGCTGCGTACTCAGTCCCCTCCTGTACTCCCTGTTCACGCATGATTGCGTGGCCACACACAGCTCCAACGTCATCCTTAAGTTTGCGGACGACACAACCATACTGGGTCTCATCTCCAATAATAATGAGACAGTATACAGAGTCTATAAGACTAAGGAGAAGATTGTGGACTTCAGGAAGCGGCATCGATGTGCCCCCATAGAACATTATGAACACTGACAGGTGACGTGAATAATACTGATAATCTTGTTATCATGGCACCTGTCAGTGGGTGGGATATATTAGGCAGCAAGTAAAGCTGTGCCCCCATACACATTGATGGAGCTGAAGTGGAGAGAGTCTCCGACTTTAAGTTCCTCGGTGTGTTCATCAACGATTACCTCACCTGGTCCAGACAAGCAGACTCAGCAGTGAAAACTGCCCAAAAGCGACTATACTTCCTGAGGAGACTCAAGAAGTTTGGCATGTCTGTAAAAACTCAATAACCTCTACAGGTGCACCATTGAGAGCATCCTCTCAGGCTGCATTACTGCCTGGTATGGCAGCTGCTCCACTGCTGATTGCAAGGCCCACTAGAGGGTGGTGAAGCCTGCGGAGCGCGTCATCTGCTCCCATCTCCCCTCCATGCAGGGAATGTACCCAGTGGCGGTTTTAACAAGTTTTACCTTGGGTGGCAAAAGGGTGGCATGAGGTTCCAACTAAAGGGTCAGAGGTTATTTCCCCCAGACAAATTTTAATTTAACAGACTTTGTTTCCTGCATTCTGGTGATTTTTTTAATTCATATGAATCACATAATAATGAGAGAACGTAAAATGTTCACATTGAACACAATCTAGTCCTATTTCCAAAAGAAGTTTAAGCAACTATGAGAGATAATATTTATATATTTTTTCACACATGCTATAAAGACTCAATTACATTTTTGTTTGCCAAAACACTTATGTAAATACTTGATTCTTTAGATATATATCACATTCAAAATACACTATACAAGTCACAGATATACGGATTCAATATACAGTATAATATACACAAGAAAAAATATACACACTGTATACAAGAGTAGTTTAGGGTATATTCTGTCACTTTGGTGATTTATGACCCTGGTGGGCATGGCTTTCAGATTGATTTGACAGGTGGGCGGGACATCCGGTTTGCTGGGTGGAACTTCAGGTGTGGCGTATGGACTTCCTGTATGACGTGTGTTAGAGCTGGGACTTCCGGGATGACGTATGCATGTCCGATGACTTTGTAATTTATGATTGCATTGATGTGTCCATGTTTGATGTTTTACGATTGATAAACACCCCGGACGAGTGTTATAACAGGTGGGTTATGTTTGATGTTTAACAAATGGGTCTTAGGGTTCCGGAATGTTAAATTCCCAGGCAATAAATAAGTGTTATATCAGCGGCAAGATGTTTGGTGTTTAACAAAAGGGCACCAGGGTTCAGCAATGCTATAACCCCCCGGCATTTTATGTACTGATAAGTGCTACAACAGATGTCCTACAATCGGTGGGTGTTAACCTTCAATGTTTTACAATGTGTGTGTAGCATGGTATTTTTCCACAAGAACAGAATTATGTGTGGGAAACTTGCTTTTTGTGTAAGATATAAAGAAGGGGTTGAGACTTAAAATTTTGGAGAGTTTCGGACCATTTTTTATTTTAACAAGAGTTGGGCCTTAAGATCAGATCTGCCCATAGTAATGGTCCCAGTTACCTGGAAGGTAGTGTATAAATTTGCATGAACAACAATGAATCACTGACAGGTAAAGATATGTTATTTCAGGTAATCAAAACATTTGTAAAGGCGTCTTATGAAATTGTACAACGGGTATTAACGCGAGATTGTTTTCTTCACATTGGTAGAAATGTTTAACAGGCAACGATGGTTACAAACTGTAGTATTTGCATGTCTGTCTGTATGTGTTAGTGTGGGCGGATGCTGGGACTTCCGTGTAAGATGTACTGCGTTCTCGTAATGACTTGAAGCAACAAAAGGTACATCAAAAAGTTTTATGATAAAAACACTGGTCAAAGGAAGTAATTTCAGGTGATGCATATATACTGACAGTGTGGGGTAAGTTGCATCGGCACGTGGGTGTGTAAACACCAATCACTTCAATTTGTTACTGATACAAAGTCCTCTTATACCAATTGCTTGATTCACTGAAAAGTCCTCTCGTGGTTCCAATTACATGTACTTCCAAAGTCACCACAAATGTTCTGCCTCCAAACGTCAGACAGTCAGTTATGAATCATTTCTTGGCAGACCGATGTAACAGACCGTAAAAGTCAGATGTATATTCCAAGGTGTTGTCCTTCATAGTTCAAATGCAGGTTACAATGACACAGCTCTAGTTGTCTCCATTCTAGCTGCTTTATCAGCCAGGTCAGGAGAATCTGTGTGCTCTCCTTTGTGAATGTCAAGATGACCAGTTTTATCTAAGAACTCTATAGCTGCAGGCCGGGTCGGAAGTGATGGTTACTAGCAGATGAGGTGATGAGGTGTACCTGGTATGGACCCAACCAGCGTGGCATGATGTCGTTTAGTTGGTCTTTTCGTGCCCCAGTAAATGTCGTCCAGAACCGGGGCTTTCCTCAGCTCCCCCCGTCGGTTGGGGGCTGCCTTCTTCATCTCGTGGCAGAATCATCAAGACTAGAATTAGTCCAACTGTCAGGAACCAGGTATTACTGTAGACGCGCTGCACCTCGGGAAATAGAATCCGCTTGCAGCTGTGGGACGGTGTGTGTGTGTGTGTGTGTGTGTGTGTGTGTGTGTGTGAGAGATCCATCTTATCTCAGCCCACCTCACAATTGTCCTTTAAGCCAAACTCAGTCTCTCTGGGCTCCAACCAGTCTTTTATCGCTGAATCGCTTTCAAGTGTCCTGTACCTGTCAGTGAATTCTCCTTGAGAAGATTAGTTGCAACTGCACAGTACACAATCAGAAATATGTTCATTACCTTAGTTTGTTGCTTCTTGTTAATGCATTAGAACACAGTCCTACCAAACACTCCAATTTCTGGTGCTTCTGTTCTGTCAGTTTAGAAAAATAACAATTTCACTCTTTTCTATAGTTGGTTTAATAACCAACAAACAACAAAACCTACAAGAACAGAAGAACACACACTGGGCAAAAACACTGAAAATACGGATATATACAAGGCTATATTTTCCCGAATTTAGTAGAGACCGCAAAATACAGAGTGAATATGCTCCATCCACAACTGTAATTGACTTCATATCATGAGAAAACACGAAATCCGTATTGGCACTGTATAAGCACATATTCATAATCATTATCTTCCCTTGCCACCGTGACTAGTCCCGGAGATATCAGACTCGTATATGCGCGTCATACGTACCTCACGACGCGCGAATTTATCGTACTTGGAGAATATCTAATCTCCGGATTTGGAATGTATCATCAAATTGACATATTTGGAGTCCCGAAAACACCGAAAATACATACCTATAAAATGTTACATATTCCCGAATTTGAAGAAACCACAAAATACGGATTTAACATTCTCTGACCACGAATGTTATTGATTTCTTATCATGGTACATTTTGGAATCCGTATTTGCATTTTAAAGCACTCTTAAAGAAACTCGGAGTCACCATTTCCCCATACCACCATATGTAGTCTCAGGAATATCAGACTCATTTATGAATGTTATATCTACCTTGTGCGGGGCAAAGTGCTATCATACTCAGACAATATCTAATGATTCTAAACGTATCCTCAATGTATTCGGAGTCCTACATCTAATTAAAAATATGTCAAGAATGTGGATGATATTTGGAGTATGTACATGAAATGTTTCTTGTCCAGATAGGCTATCATGTCCCTAATGGACAGTAAAATCATGTATTCGGAAGTAAAAAAAAAAAATCCTCTTCCACTCTACATAGGTCAAGATATGCCCAATACATGTACGGTATGACCGAATTCGTATCATATTACGGGAATGGCGTACTTGTTGTCTTGTCCATAGCCTACAAAATAATTTGACTATAATTTGAACCAGGAAAAAATCTGTAATTGGTTGAGATTTAATACAACAATCCACAAAAAAGAGCCATATGCATGCATCTGAAGTGCTTACTGATATTTATTTGAATGAAAAAAATGGTCGACTGGGATCGCTGGTAAGATATTTATTTATTAAAACAGCAAAGGAAAAATAAACATTCGCATTACACTTGTAAACCTGAACTATAATTGTCTGAAAACTTTCAACCATCCCGACCAAATCAGAATTCACATTTCAGTCAACAACATCCATTTCAAGGCAAACTATCCATAAATATTGGGTCTCCCGCAGACAAATACCTCTAGTTGGAAGGTTGGCTTGGTGGTTCTCTAGTGCTCTCCCTCCCAAGTCTCAGTCTGGTGTGGCTGGACCTGGGATCCTTTCCCTTTTTTCGGTTATCATCCAGTGCCCTTTGACATTGTTGAATGACGCAAGTAAGTTTGGAAGACCGCCACTCCGGAGTCAAAACATCATGATGTTTTATCTTCATTGCCGCTCTCATCATCTGACATCAGAGACGCAATGGCTCCCTTGAGGTAAGCTAGATCTCCCGGGGTGAGGATCTTCTCCCCCATCTTCACTGTTTTTGTATAGCTAAAAGTATGCATGGAAATGTTTGGATCAATATCATATCAAAAAAACAGGTCGCAAACTAGCATGCTTGTTCAGTTGAAAGTACAGAAATGGTCATGCCTAATTGCCTACTCGCCGGCTGTAGCCTATTTACACCTCAAAAAGCAAATATATATTTGAATGTAACGGGAAAATCAACTAAACATTTTCTCAAAGCCAGCACACAACTTAGTTGACATAAACCATTTTTAATTTCGGCCTGTCAATCACTGTTGTCCGGAAATACATTTGTCCTTTCAGGTCAGGCAGTACAGTGAAATTGTTGCATTCGTTCGAGCTTTTCTGTCTGCTACTACGCATATAACCATCTTATTGTGGTGTTATTGTCAATGTGCATATAGGCCTATGTAAAAAAAAATGTAATACCAATGATAGCACTGTGGTTGATGGGTCTAACTTTTAATGGCATGGATAGCGGTATAGTTGTATTATTTTATTTCTTTTCACTCAGACTATTATTGTCGTTTAAATACAGGGGATTGCCCTGTATAAATAAATGTTAAATAAATACACCACAGTAAATGCGTGTTAATATAGGCTGAAACGTATCTTTATTATAGGTGGTACATTCAATACTTGGTATAAACCAGTTTACCCGGTCGTGTTGGCTGCTAAGGAGTTTCTTGCGTTTTATTTTGTCCGTGCTGCCCTCTAACTCAATCTACCTTTTCATTTTTAGATTTTCAAATGCCCTGTTGCAAGCCTCTGTTGGAGCAGGGGTGTTAATAACTGTGCATATATACAGTAGTAGCCTTTATTAATCTATGTGAGAAAATGTACTTATTAAAACATGCATACCCCAGCTGAGATTGCCATCCCTTACAGCCTGCACAACTGCTGCTGTGACGTCTTCGTTGTGCAAGGAGACCTGAAACTAAAATAATTAGGAATTAGTATAAATATGCTCAAAGTAACTGCTTTAACCACGTCAGACATTCAGTCAGGAGTACAATGTAACGACTCATTGAAACTTCAAGAGCTTGAGTGATAGTGTTTGCATGTAAGTATAACGCGCCAAAATGTTTTCTAGAAAAAAACAAGACAGTGTATTAACATAGTCTACTCAATGTATATCTGTGCCTGTATTCATATGTGACATAATTAAACCTATATAAAAAGTATGCAAATTCTTACATACCAGTCACCTGGACCCACTCAATCTGATGACATGTCTTACCGATGCCTGGGGTTGGAATGATACAAAAAAGATGTTACCAATGTGAATGCAAACCATCTATTCTAGGCCTTTGCCTTAGCCGTAAAATATGTATAACAGAGAGGTGCAGCTTACACATAGCTCCGGTGGTAGTTGCATGCTCCCTGGTACCACTTTTACTGACATCCATCTTCGATTTTATCTCGTTGATGTAATGTTGTTGATGGCGCCCTCTATCTTGCCTATTTTTCTCCAAAATCAAATAAACCAAACACAGTTATTAAATGCAATGCAATGTTTGCTTCAAAAGTGCAAAAAGTTTGTAAAATGTACCACAGCCTCTGTAGTAGAAAGGGCTTGCCTAGCCTAATATAGTACTAGTGTAACACGCACTGAGCTAGATAGCATAACATCATATTTACAACTTTAGACGAACATGCTCAGAAGTTGATGCTAACCTTGCCTAATCTTTGTGTAAGAACCTACATGAAAATTTTTATTTGGGCTTGGATGCAGGGATTTGCAGTGAGTATCCACTTAATTGATGTTAATGTTAACTAGCTTTCTAACTTACTTCCAAATGGCCTCCAGCGTATTGCGGAAAATGTAAGCCAATGCTCGGAGCATCGGCTCACAGCTACTGGGGCCTGAGCATTGAATGGTAGTCCGACGTCTTTGTTGGTGGTGCCTGCTTGTTGACGTCGCTTTTTGGGCAGGAGACCGTTGATGACCCCGGGATCCTTGTCTCATTCGGTCAAAAAACGTTTCTCTGGGGTGCCAATGGACGATTCCGAGGAAGGCATTGTTAGTCAATAACTGCTACTACCTACTGGTCTGAAATTCAAATTTTGGCGGTTTTTCACTGCCTGCAAATGCAATGATGTCCATCCTACGTCTAGTCTCGTGATAACATGGGATGCCAAATGGTTCATAGTTAACAGATTATGACACCGTTTTTCTTTTAACATGGATTAAACTGCCTAATGAACATGCATTTTCTAATGCAAGGGAGGAAAATGTAACTGTGGTGGTAAGACTACCATCAGCAAGATGTGTGTAATCTAAAAGAATGTCTTGATTATATGTCATTATGTGATTACCTCCAGTAGGTCTACTGCGCCCTTTACAATAATTGGCACACTATGTAAATACAGAAAAGGGCTGTGAAAAATGTAATTGTTGTTTATTAGCTTGTTTATTAGCTTGATCATACAACAAAAATTGCATATGTATCTAACATTTACCCATGCTCTGGGGGCAAACATATACTTCAGTATTTAGGGTTCTTTATTATTAAATGTTGCATAATGGGTACTATGTCATTTTTTATACTGTTTATTTTGAAAAACATCTTAGTTGTCAAAGTATTTGTGTTGGATGTGGTTTATGGGCATCTGGTCCTTATTTTCTTTAAGAATGTTTTTTAAGAATGGGATCATGTCTGTAGCAAACAAAAAGTGAGAAAGCTCAAATTTAATACATAAAACATGAAAATATATATAAAATCCCATAATTGTTTATACTAGCACATGAAAGACACTCTGTAATATAGTCATAAATCCCCCCCCTTATGTCCTATCTCACCAGACCTTGTCCTGAAACAGGGTGTGAGGGTCTTGATTAAATTGTGAGTGACCCAATCCTGATCTATAAACATGTTACACTTTGACACAAGGAAATAAAGAATCTAGGTACAATTCCTATCTTTTTGTACTTTTCAACTTCCATCTGTACTAGATAACTCTCAAAGTAATCGTTACAATTTTCTCTTAAAAATCTCTACTTTAAAGAAAGTCTCAATTTGGCTTTCAACCTATTTGATGTTTGAAAGCTAACTGATGGTCGTAACCAGTCAAAACCAGAATAATGAACACAAAGTATTTATTGTAACCGAATTAGAATAGCAATTTTGATAATGTCACCGGTAAATCTGTTTCAAATGTGTCTAAGACCCAATTTGCACAGCTCCCCACACTGGTGTTTGTGTGAGTGAGTAGAGCACTCCATTTAGACCAAATAAACTTCAACTTGGTTTTCTAGAATATAACTTTATTCAGAATTACTTTCAAAATTTAAATTAAAATATAACAAACTTAGTACCCATGTATGGAATAACAAAAACACCTGCACCTTTTTACCCACTTATTCCATAATGCATGAGATTAATATGATTACTTATAATCAAATATCAAACAAATAAACTGAACAGTCACATTCTCATAGTCACTATTCATCCCAACTAATTAGTTCTTATTTTGCTAAACCAAATCAAAACGGTAAGATATATTCTGCTCAACCATAGCAATGTTAGACTTTACATCAAACAAACAGTTTCCAAAAACCCAAATTAGACAAATACTGTGAATAGACACTAAGGGCCATAACAGATGCAAACAGGCTGTTATAACTATGCAAACAGGAACATTTTAATTCTTCATGTAACTCTATAAGTACCAATATGATTCTCTCTGTACGTTTAGGTCAGCTCTTTTTCATCATAATTAATCATATCATACATTCCCCCTGCTTTCACGTCATGAAGTCAAAAAATGAATAATGAGAGAAAGCAGCACACAAAACTGACATGAAAAAAGAAAATCGATAGTAGGGATGATTCTAACATTCATTCAGTAAGGAGTCGCAAACTGAATATTCAGCAAAAACAAAATCGAAAATGATAAAAACACAACATCCACAAACAAAATAAAAAAAAACAAATGCGCAACACGTCATTTGTATGAAGGAATTATAACCCATATAACCTATTGACAAAATTGTCCTAGACAGTGAAACAACTCTCAAAGTAGCATATCAAAATTTGCATTCTCACAGGCAATGGCCAAACTACTTTGTGAAAACACAAACGTCTCAATTAACCTCCTAAAGTTTGGGGAATTTTTTCCTGAAGATTGAGGAACCAGGCGCAGGCAGAGTGGCAGTCGATGATAATTTAATAGAAAATAAACACCGAGCACAAACAGCAAAACTAAACACAAAATAAAGGGGCTGAAGTTTAAACAGCAAAACGAAACACTCCCCACTGTTGTGGAAACAAACGGAGACAGGGAACAATGACCGACAAATGAGGGGAGCAGAGGAGCAACATTTAAACACATACTAATGATGGAATTGGGACCTGGTGTGAGTGATGATTCTAGACAAGACACATGACAAGTCCGGGATGTGTTCGTGAAAAAATGGGAAAACGGGAAAAGCGGGAGATGACGGAGCTGTCCGTCACCTCACCGTCACAGTACCCCTCCCCCCCAAAGCCCTGGCTTCCAGACGGGGCCTAAACACAACCACAGGGGAGGGCGGGCAGGAGAAAGCCGTACCCCCACCAACCCACGCCGGAAACAGGCAGGAGAGGGCTCAGGAGGTGCTGGCGGCGGCGACCACTGGGCAGCAGGAGGAGCTGGCGGCGGCGACCACTGGGCAGCAGGAGGAGCTGGCGGCGGCGACCACTGGGCAGCAGGGGGTACCCGGCGCCTGGGGGCTGGCACCGGAC
Organism: Esox masquinongy; assembly: GCA_016801175.1. NCBI lineage: Eukaryota > Metazoa > Chordata > Actinopteri > Esociformes > Esocidae > Esox > Esox masquinongy. The sequence continues at coordinate 15,086 of JACXGI010001038.1, read as the reverse complement.
GTAGACAGGGCGTTGGTTGCTCCAGGCTGGCCGGGGCTCCACCACTGGTGGGGAGAACAGATACAGTGGATCATGGAAACCCCACCAGTCCTCACACCTAGCTCGGCGGAGACGCCGAGCTTCCTCCTCCGGTGTCTCCGGCTTCTCCCACGGCCTCAGGTAGTTATCCATGTGACCATGGCGGGTTTTGTTCTTAAACCTGCGGGTCTTTTTCTGTTTAGGTCGGTCATTCTGTCACGATTGGTGTAGTGGTGGAGAGAAGGAACCAGGCGCAGGCAGAGTGACAGTTGATGTGGTATTTTAATAGAAAATAACACCGAGCACAAACAACTAAAACTAAACACAAAGTAATGGGGCTGAAGTCAGACAGCAAAAATGAAACATTCATCAGTGTTGTGGAAACAAACGGAGACAGGGAAACAATGACTGACAAATGAGGGGAGCAGAGGAGCAACATTTAAACACATACTAATGATGGAATTGGGACCTGGTGTGAATGATGATTCTAGACAAGACAAATGACAAGTCCAGGATGTGTTCGTGAAAAAATGGGAAAATGGGAAAAGCGGGAGATGACGGAGCTGTCCGTCACCTCACTGTCACAGTCTGATTAAAATCTGTTTAAATTACAACTTCTCCGTACTGGCCTTTTACCTATTACCATTACAAAGATTACTTGTATGGACGCTCTCTAAAATAGGCCTTTTCATGCAGTGTAATATTCCTGATTAATCTTCTAATGTCACTAGTCTAACAGATCAACTTAATGATTTAGAAGCAAAGCTCAGAGACCAATTCCAGAATGCAAATTTGAGTTGGTGGTCTGATTGGATTGGTGGATTCTGGGTTTAGGTTTTTCACGAGTTTATATGCAATATTAGAATTGTTAATAATAATTTCTAGTAGTTTGTCTGCGTATGTGTTGTCCTGCGTGTTTGACTTCTATTACCACAGATTATGGTTAATATCACTCATGAGACAGGAAATGTAGACCGTGTCAATGTCAAATTATTTCAAACACTGCCTCATAAACATGTCCTGAATGACTACACAGACACAGACAGAGATGTCCTGAATGATGCCCTGAATGACTACACAGAGATGTCCTGAATGACTATACAGACATGTCCTGAATGACTACACAGAGATGCCTTGAATGACTACACAGACATGTCCTGAATGACTACACAGAGATGTCCTGAATGACTACACAGACATGCCCTGAATGACTATACAGAGATGTCCTGAATGTCTATACAGAGATGTCCTGAATGAACATACAGAGATGTCCTGAATGACTATACAGAGATGTCCTGAATGACTACACAGAGATGTCCTGAATGAATATACAGAGATGTCCTGAATGAATATACAGAGATGTCCTGAATGACTATACAGACATGCCCTGAATGATTATCCAGACATGCCCTGTATGATCAGTAGTACTACAATAACTTAAGGAAGGGCGAGTACTTTTTAAATATCTCTCTACAACTGCTAGCTTGCTATTATGCTTCTATGTTCTGCGTGTTTTGGTTTCTAGATTTCCTATTTCTATGTTCAGTTAAGTGCCATCATTGTAATTGGTTTTTTCATTGCTACGTTCTTGTCCAGGTCCTTGTTTTCATCGAGATCTAGAGGGAACAATTACCCATCATACCCAAGACCACCTGCCCTCCTCAGAACAGTAGTGTCCCTCCAGAACACACCTTGTTAATACTGACACCTCTAAGGAGATTAGAAATGGAACATTGTTATTCTATTCTATGTCCACCAACTCCTGTGTGTGAGAGGTGGACATTGGTAAAGGAAGCGAGGATGAGAGTGGAGAAAAGAGGGATGGAGAGAGAAGAGGAAGACAGGGGAGTTGAATAAAGGAGGAAAGGGGGAGAGCAGCAAGGATAGAGAGGAAAAAAGGATAGGGTGTGAGGAAGAGAGAAGCTGGGGAGGAGAGACAAAGATAAGATCCAATAGCTTTGGTGGTCTGAATTTAATGAACAATTTGCAGCAGTTTATTTGTCCACACACACACACATCTTCAACTCAATCTTGAATAATCTGTTTAAAATCAGTTTGTTTGTCAACTATTAAATAAATAAACATTATACAGAAATCAATTCTAAATGAGAAGGATTTACAGACCAGTGTGGTGATTCCTGCTATTGATTAATGACTCTAGTTTACAGGTTAGATCTTCAGTGATGTTTAATCAGGAATATTTACAATCACATGATATATTTACTCACTACTAGAGGGTTATTCTCAGTGTTTTACTACGATGTCCTACTGAACATGACCGTGATTAGAGTGAAACATCATGTTGTGTTTGACAAAGGGGACACCTGACACAGAGACACTGAGGAGTCAGAATCAACATAAAACCCTGTATAGAGGGGCTCCGTGAATGTGGTGTTGAATGTGTACAGGTGGGTCAGTGTATCAGAGGAGACCCTGTAGAAGGACAAAGTGCCGGCTGGCCAGTCCAGATACACTCCTACTCTGTGGGAGTCTGAGGAGGTGACAGGTAGGACAGTTCTCTTATTATTGTGCCTCACATAGTAACGGAAATCATTACAGAACAGACTCCAGGACTTGTCATTGTGTCCAAGCAGACAGTCATCACCCACTCCACTCCTGTTGATTCCTTTAGATGTCACTCCTATAACAGCCCCTCCCCCATTCCTCTCTACCTCCCAGTAACAGCGTCCAGACAGACCCTCTCTACATAACACCTGTGGCCAGACCTCAAATCTCTCTGGGTGATCAGGATACGGCTGCTCCTCTCTCCTCCATGTCACCTTTCTGTTCTCCTCAGACAGAGAGAGGTTTCTGTTTACTGTGTTTGGGTCCAGTGTGAGATCACAGACATCTGATGGATGAGACACAATATTACCCATCATCATCATTCATATTATACACACACATGCATGTTTTATATCTTTATTGTCATATACTGGATTTTAAGACACTCACACAAAACACACAGAAACACACACACACAAGCATATTGAAACAAACATGCACACACAGACCCAAACATACATACATGTGAACACACACCAGCTATAAATATGTTCTGTATAATAAATCACTTACATTTCTTCAGGCCTGATTTCAACCTCCACTCTCCACCATGATCCATACTGAGGAAGAAGTAGAGGAGCAGACTGTCATTCAGTGTCACACAACCTGTCTGTCTGTCACACGCACACAACCACACACCTTACATACCTGCAACGCAAACACACACACACATTATACACAACACCCCTCCCCCATAACACACACTCCACACACAACTCCCATCACACACACAAAAAACATTTCCCATCATACACACACAGAACCCCCCCACCTGCTATCACACACCACACACACAACTCCCCTCCCTCACAAACATCACACACACACTACACACAAACCCGCTCCCCCATAACACAGACACACACTACACACAAGCCCCTCTCCTATCATACATACACTATACTAGGGTTGGACGATTAATCGAATTGTGATCTAAATTGTGATATAGAGAATATTTGCAAAATTCTAATCATAAACTTGGGGACAGTAATTATTACAGAGGGGCCGTATGGGGACAGTAATTATTACAGAGGGGTCGTATGGGGACAGTAATTATTACAAAGG
>JACXGI010001038.1:0-11338 GCA_016801175.1 Esox masquinongy | reverse complement strand
TATAACCCAACAGTGTTTTTATAATAAAACAGTCCTGAGAATTTGTTCAGTATAAAGGATATCAGTGAAGAGAATAGAGGGAAAACCTGGTTGCTAGGCAAGTTTCCCTAACTAGTATAGAGTTAAGACTTCTCTATATATTAATGAAAGACAATAATGAGATGCCCATTCCATAGGTGTGGAGACAGGAACAAAAGGCCATCATAAACAAATGTTTCATCCTGGTATACGGGGTAGGGGAATGACCCCCAGAAAGATAAATGATTCCCAGAAAAACGCTTCTAGCCCTATTCAAATGAAAATGAACACTTCTAACTCTTTTCAAATGAAAGTTAACACTTCTGCCTCTATTCAAATGAAAGATAACACTTCTAGCTCTATTCAAATTAAAGTTAACACTTCTGACTCTATTCAAATGAAAGTTAACATTTCTAGCTCTATTCAAATGAAAGTTAACACTTCTAGCTGTATTCAAATGAAAGTTAACACTTCTTGCTCTATTCAAATGAAAGTTAACACTGCTGTCTCTATTCAAATGAAAGTTAACACTTCTAGGTCTATTCATCAGTGACCACGTCTATCAATATATGACCACAAATTTTGTGACACATGTGGACGGAGTACTGACATGTTTAATATTCCATTTTTTTTTTATTAGGGTCTGTAATATGTCCGATACAACTTAGAATCAATTAACCCTCATGTCTGGCATATTTTTGCATCGGATATGTGTGGTAGAAATGTTCTTATTCCATGGTACAATAATATCATATTGCTTATTCTAAGTATAATCCAGTCATTTAGTAAGGCCATTATGGGTTTCTGCTCTGCTCACTTGTACAGGATGTGCCTACAACAGATAGTTATAGATTGGCTAAACTTCTCAAGGGCTGTAAACATCTTGTTATCTTGGTAAGCCGAAGGTCACAGGGTAACTGGGGAGACATGTAGACTAACCATGCATAGGAGGGGGACACAGAGGGCTGTACTGAATGTATATAGACCACTAACCATGCATGAGAGGGGGACACAGTTGGCTGTACTGAATGTATATAGACCTCTAACCATGCATGGGAGGGACACAGTGGGCTGTACTGAATGTATATAGACCTCTAACCATACATGGGAGGGGGCCATAGTGGGCTGTACTGAATGTATATAGACATCTAACCATGAATGGGAGGGGGAAACAGTGGGCTGTACTGAATGTACAGTGGATATAAAAAGTCTACACACCCCTGTTAAAATGCCAGGTGTTTGTGATGTAAAAGAATGAGACAAGGATAAATTATGTCAGAACATTTTCCACGTTTAATGTGACCTATATTGTGAACAATTCAATTGAAAAACAAACTGAAATCTTCGAGGGGGAAAAATTTAAAATAAAAACCATACAATAACCTGGTTGCATAAGTGTGCACACCCTCTTATAACTGGGGATGTGGCTGCGTTCAGAATTAACCAATCACATTCAAACTCATTTTAAATAGAAATCACTACACACCTGCCATCATTTAAAGTGACTCTGATTAATCACAAATAAAGTTCAGCTGTTCTAGTAGGATTTTCCTGACATTTTCTTAGTTGCATCTCTGAGCAAAAGCCATGGTCCGCAGGGACCTTCCAAAGCATCAGAGGGATCTCATTGTTGAAAGATATCAGTCAGGAGAAGGGTACAAAAGAATTTCCAAAGCATTAGATATACCATGGAACACAGTGAAGACAGTCATCATCAAGTGGAGAAAATATGGCACAACAGAGACATTACCAAGAACTGGACGTCCCTCCAAAATATATGAAAAGATGAGAAGAAAATTGGTCAGGGAGGCTTCCAAGAGGCCTACAGCAACATTAAAGGAACTGCAGGAATTTCTGGCAAGTACTGGCTGTATAAGTCACATTAAATGTGGAAAAAGTTCTGGCATGATTTATCTTTGTCTCATTCTTTTACATCACAAACACCTGGCATTTCAACAGGGGTGTGGATACTTTCTATATCCACTGTAGCATGGAAACACCTGTGTCTAACAATTACAATTAGTTACAGTATACCATATGGCCACTAGGGTCCGGCAAGAAACCAGTTGACAATAGACAAGTCAATGGTACTTAATCTATTCTGTCAGAAAGTACAATTTCATTCATAAAGAATGTTTGAAAGATAAAAAAAAGTGGCTGTACACCACATTCACACTCTGTCCACACTGATACTACACTAGTACATGTACAGTATCTCACAAAAGTGAGTACACCCCTCACATTTTTGTAAATATTTGATTATATCTTTTCATGTTACAACACTGAAGAAACCACGTGCACTCAACTTCTTTGGTCGACTATGGCGAGGCCTGTTCTGAGTGGAACCTGTCCTGTTAAACCGCTGTATGGTCTTGGCCACCGTGCTGCAGTTCAGTTTCAGGGTCTTGGCAATCTTCTTATAGCCTAGGCCATCTTTATGTAGAGCAACAATTCTTTTTTTCAGATCCTCAGAGTGTTCTTTGCCATGAGGTGCATGTTGAACTTCCAGTGACCAGTATGAGGGAGTGTGAGAGCGATGACACCAAATTTAACACACCTTCTACCCATTCACACCTGAGACCTTGTAACACTAACGAGTCACATGACACCGAGGAGGGAAAATGGCTAATTGGGCCCAATTTGGACATTTTCACTTAGGGGTGTACTCACTTTTGTTGCCAGCGGTTTAGACATTAATGGCTGTGTGTTGAGTTATTTTGAGGGGACAGCAAATCTACACTGTTATAAAAGCTGTACACACACTACATTACATTTTAGCAAAGTGTCATTTCTTCAGTGTTGTCACATGAAAAGATATACTCAAATATTTACAAAAATGTGAGGGGTGTACTCACTTTTGTGAGATACAGTATATCATGCCTGCTCATGTTAACATTGTGTCAAGTTGCATTGTCATGTGCATGTGTCTGTCCTATTTAACACCTACCATTTGTAGGGGGATGTGTTTAGTTATGGACTATGTTTGATGTACCTGATTAAGGAGAGGGAGGAAAACACCCCTGTGAACATGGGACTTGGGTGAGTCTAATGGAAGGGGGCGTGTTTAGCTGCTATTTAAGCAGGTGGTTAAGTTGACTGTGCTGGTCATTGCCTGCCATCTCCCTTGGCACTCGGCATCCCCATATTACTACAAAGACTTTTAAAGAAAAGGGGAGAAATCAAACTCCTCATTGAGACCGGGAACGGTTGTAGCCTTAAGCAAAAAGATTCCAGTAAATCTCTCGTTGTTTAAGGCATTTAAGTTGATCACCACCCCTGGCATCGTTACACAGAACTCCAATTCACTTCCATGCTTAACTTCCAAGTAGTGTTTAGCCATAGGATGGTTCAGGTTCACTGTGTGTGTAGCGTAGCTGTGTTGTGCACTTTTTATGATGATCCAGCCAGAACATTAAAAGCTTTTCAACTTTAAATCCACAGGAGTGCCTGGAATTGAATTTATTTATATCAACCAGTATACATTTTTCCTTGCTTTTTGCCCATTATCTCAACTCCAAATTTCACAATTCTGGAGTTCCCTACGCGCTCTTGCTAAACTTTCATTTATTTTATGCAGAGTAATATTTGGGCAGCAAAAAAACTGTGAAACTACTGAGTCCTAATGGGTTTTATTTATCAATAAAAATAATTGATTATCCAAATAATTTGATTGCTGCAGCCCTACACCACACTAAAAAAACTATCTCCGCATTGAACTAACTACCAGCACACTGAACTAACTACCACCACACTGAACTAACTACCAGCACACTGAACTAACTACCACCACACTGAACTAACTACCAGCACACTGAACTAACTACCACCACACTGAACAAACCACCACCACATTGAACAAACCACCACACTGAACTAACCACCACCACACTGAACTAACTACCACCACACTGAACAAATCACCACACTGACTAAATACCCCCACACTGAACTAACTACCACCACAGTGAACTAACTACCACCACACTGACTAACTACCACCACACTGAACTAACTACCACCACACTGAACTAACTACAAGCACACAGTACTAACTACCACCACACTGAACAAAGCACCACACTGAACAAACCACCACATTGAACTAACTACCACCACACTTAACTAACTACCACCACATCGAACAAACTACCACCACACTGAACTAACTACCACCACACTGAACTAACAACCACCACACTGAACTAACTACCACCACACTGAACTAACTACCACCACACTGAACGAACTACTACCACACTGAAAATACTACCACCACACTGAACAAACCACCACCACACTGAAATAACTAGCACAACACAGGAATAATTACCACCACACTGAACTAACTACCACCATACTGAACAAACCACCACACTAAACTAACTACCACCACACTGCACTAACTACCACCCCACTGAACTTACTACCACCACACTGAACTAACTTACCACACAGTGAACAAACTACCACCACACTGAGCTAACTACTACCACACTAAACTACCACCAAAATGAATTAACACAAATTGAACAAACTACCACCATGCTGAACTAACTACCACCACACTGAACTAACTGCCACCACACCGAACTAACTACCACCACACTGAACTAACACCACAGTGAACAAACTACCACAACACTGAACTATCTACCATCACACTGAACTAACACAAACTGAACAAACTACCACCACACTGAACTAACTACCATCACACTGATCTAACTTACACCACAGTGAACTAACTACACTCCACTGTAGGTTTCCTTGCTAGTCAATGTGCTCCACCTAGTACCATTGTAGTCATATATCATAGGTTCATATGTAGTCACTCTAAATAGGCTACACAGATACACTTATTCAGGAGTAGAAACGTTGATGGTGTGGTTATTAACAGTGAAAAGACAGACCAGCTGATGTCTGAACAAATTAACACTGCTTGTGCAGTCGTATTTAAATATACTTAACAAAATTATAAATGCAACACTTTTGTTTTTGCCCCCATTCATCATGAGCTGAACTCAAAGATCTAAGACTTTCTCTATGAACACAAAAGGCCTATTTCTCTCAAATATTGTTCACAAATCTGTGTTAGTGAGCACTTCTCCTTTGCCGAGACAATCCATCCACCTCACAGGTGTGGCACATCAAGATGCTGGTCAGACAGCATGAGTATTGCACAGGTGTGCCTTAGGCTGGCCACAATAAAAAGCCACTCTAAAATGTGCAGTTCCATCACACAGCACAATGCCACAGATGTTGCAAGTTTTGAGGGAGTGTGCAATTGGCATGCTGACTGCAGGAATGTCCACCAGAGCTGTTGCCCGTGAATTGAATGTTCATTTCTCTAACATAAGCCATCTCCAAAGGTGTTTCAGAGAATTTGGCAGTACATCCAACCGGCCTCGCAACCGCAGACCACGTGTAACCACACCAGCCCAGGACCACCACATCCAGCATCTTCACCTCCAAGATCGTCTGAGACCAGCCACCCAGACAGCTGCTTAAAAATCTTTTTGCATAACCAAAGAATTTCTGCACAAACTGTCAGAAACCGTCTCAGGGAAGCTCATCTGCATGCTCGTCGTCCTCATCGGGGTCTCGACCTGACTGCAGTTCGTCGTCGTAACCAACTTGAGTGGGCAAATGCTCACATTCGATGGCTTCTGCCTCTTTGAAGAGGTGTTCTCTTCACGGATGAATCCCGGTTTTCACTGTACAGGGCAGATGGCAGACAGCGTATATGGCGTCTTGTGGGTGAGCGGTTTGCTGATGTCAACGTTGTGGATCGAGTGGCCCATGGTGGCTGTGCGGTTATGGTATGGGCAGGCGTGTGTTATGGACAACGAACACAGGTGCATTTTATTGATGGCGTTTTGAATGCACAGAGATACCGTGACGAGATCCTGAGGCCCATTGTTGTGCCATTCATCTACGACCATCACCTCATGTTGCAGCATGATAATGCACGGCCCCATGTTGCAAGGATCTGTACTCAATTCCTGGAAGCTGAAAACATCCCAGTTCTTGCATGGCCAGCATACTCACCGGACATGTCACCCATGGAGCATGTTTGGGATGCTCTGGATCGGCGTATACGACAGCGTGTTCCAGGTCCTGCCAATATCCAGCAACTTCGCACAGCCATTGAAGAGGAGTGGACCAACATTCCACAGGCCACAATCAACAACCTGATCAACTTTATGCGAAGGAGATGTGTTGCACTGCGTGAGGCAAATGGTGGTCACACCAGATCCTGACTGGTTTTCGGACCCTCCCGGATCCCCCCCAATACAGTGAAACTGCACATTTTAGAGTGGCCAGCCTAAGGCACACCTGTGCAATACTCATGCTGTCTGATCAGCGTCTTGATATGCCACACCTGTGAGGTAGATGGATTATCTCGGCAAAGAAGTGCTCACTAACACAGATTTTGACAGATTTGTGAACAATATTTGAGAGAAATAGGCCTTTTGTGTTCATAGAGAAAATCTTAGATCTTTGAGTTCAGCTCATGATGAATGGGGGCAAAAACAAAAGTGTTGCGTTTATAATTTTGTTCAGTGTAATAATAATGAATAATGTTTTCCTCAAATTCACAATAATCCAGCTTGAAATCATGTCAGTGTACTTTGACCTTGAATCTGTCTTCAAGCTATTCAAAATGAGTACAGGGAGGCAGGTCTGAATTTGACACATTACATAATGCATAAGAATAACTTTATACCACATTACTGATTACTGATAGAGAAAGCATTTAGAGGACATACTTGAGTTTCTCCAGTCTCCAGTGTGGATCCTCCAGTCCAGCAGAGAGCAGTTTGACTCCTGAGTCTCCTGGGTGATTGTAGCTCAGATCCAGTTCTTTCAGATGTGAGGGGTTTGACTTCAGAGCTGAGACTAGAGAAGAACAGCCTTCCTCTGTGACCAGACAGCCTGACAGCCTGCACAGATTTGATCATTAGTTCACAAACTTCTTACATTAACTAAGTCCCTGCACATTCAAGTATTGATGGGCAACTTAGGCTTTCTGAACTGTTTGAAGATTGTGTAAAAAAGGAGGAAAAGCTAAGTCAGTTTAGTCACACCTGGGGTTGAAGAGAACCTACAGCAGTGGTATTCAAATCTAGACCTCCAAGCCAGTTCCACTCCATTTTTTCATTGCAACCCTCTAATCAGGGACTTATCTAGACCTGGGATACCAGGTGGGTGCAATTAAAGATGAGGTAGAATAGAAAATCAGCAGGCTCCGGACCTCATAGTGTTAGATTTGAATACCCCTGACCTACAGGATGGTAGATCTCGAGGACCAGGATTCAGCACCGCTGGTGTAAAGAGATGTGCTTGTGCAATGGGGCATAGTTATTATGAAGTTAGGGAATGCATTTGCAATAGGGATATGCAGTATTGTGCAAAAGTCTTAGGCACCTGAAAGTCATTTATTAGGGTAGTAAGTGTTTACTTGTAAAATATATACATACATATATACAGTGGATATAAAAAGTCTACACACCCCTGTTAAAATTCCAGGTTTTTGTTATGTAAAAGAATGAGACAAAGATAAATCATGTCAGAACTTTTTCCACTTTTAACGTGGCCTATAATGTGAACAATTCAAGTGAAAAAAAAACTGAAATCTTCGAGGGGGAAAAATGAAAAATAAAAACTTTACAATCATCTGGTTGCATAAGTGTGCACACCCTCTTATAACTGGGGATGTGGCTGTTTTCAGAATTAACTAATCACATTCAAACTCATGTTAAATAGAAGTCATTACACAACTGCCATCATTTAAAGTCACTCTGATTAATCACAAATAAAGTTCAGCTGTTCTAGTAGGATTTTCCTGACATTTTCTTAGTTGCATCTCGGAGCAAAAGCCATAGTCCGCAGAGAGCTTTCAAAGCATCAGAGGGATCTCATTGTTGAAAGATATCAGTCAGGAGAAGGGTACAAAAGAATTTCCAAAGCATTAGATATACCATGGAACATAGTGAAGACAGTCATCATCAAGTGGAGAAAATATGGCACAACAGAAACATTACCAAGAACTGGACATCCCTCCAAAATTGATGAAAAGATTAGTAGAAAACTGGTCAGGGAGGCTTCCAAGAGGCAAGTACTGGCTGTGTGCTAGATGTGACAATCAACAATCTCCCGTATTCTTCATATGAATGGGCTATGGGGTAGGGTGGCAAGTCGGAAGCCTTTTCTTACAAAGAAAAACATCCAAGCCCGGCTGAAGTTTGCAAAAACATACATCAAGTCCCCCAAAAGCACGTGGGAAAATGTGTTATGGTCTGATGAAACAAAGGTTGAACTTTTTGGCCATAATTCCAAAAGATATGTTTGGTGCAAAAACAACACTGCACATCACCCAAAGAACACCATACCCACAGTGAAGCATGGTGGCGACAGCATCATGCTTTGGGGCTGTTTTTCTTCAGCTGGAACCTGGGCCTTAGTCAGGGTGGAGGGAATTATGAACAGTTCCAAATACCAGGCAATTTTGGCACAAAACCTTCAGGCATCCGTTACAAAGCTGTAGATGAAGAGGAAGTTTACCTTTTAGCATGACAACGACCCAAAGCACACGTCCAAATCCACAAAAGCATGGCTTCACCAGAAGAAGACTGTCCCATCAACTTTCATGCTTTTCTTAACTTTGAAAAGACCACACATTCGAACTCAAGAGTTTTCAAGGACTTCTAGCATGTGTATGAACCCTCTAAGAATATGAAAAAAGGAATAAAAATGGATTGTAACATTTGTGTTTTCACGTGAGCTTCCACCATTTGCACCTGTGTCCCAAACTGAGGGAGTCCCCCTCCCAGTGTGTGTCCAATGATACAGACTCTACAAGAGAAGTGGAAACCAAAATGACACTGTGTAATTATTGGGCTGCCACAATTTCACACTAAAGGCCTTATTATATGACATGCATTTGTCTGGTTTTGAAAATTTACCAAACAAAATAGGTCTTAAGGGGCAATATTTAAGATTCCTACTGTACTACTAGCATTGAAAATGACAAAATATTACCAGTAAACATTTGCATTTAATGTTTTAAGTAAATGCTTCAAATAATATTTTTCATCGAAATTAATCAGAGTAACTGACATTCCCCATTTAAACTTTTTTGCTGGACCATCTATGAGTTTGCATTGACTTATAAACTCCTTATACTTTAGACATTCGCAGTACTATCCTTCCCACCCTAAACCACTCTGCACTAGTTAATACTATACCGGTCTCGTTCAGTAAGGGAAGTCGAGGAGGAGTGTCGTGTTATTTTTTTGCAGGATTGTACACAGTGCCCCTTAAAATTAAATGTTCAGTTGTAAATGAGGATAATTTCTTCTTGAACAGTAAGAGGAATTTTTATATTTGAATTTCATGTCCACTTATTAATTTAAAGAGGACAATGTACTGCATCATGCACGACACAAGTGTGTCCCAATGTTGATTTGTTTATTAAGCATCTGTCCACTCTGTGGAAGTCACCCTCTGAGTTTTGTCACCCACGTCACCATGAAGGGCACTCAGTGTATAGGACATAGGGGCTGGATTGGGACATGTCCAATGTCTGAATATAGCGATGGCCCTGTACACATTTTCTTCTTAAAATATAAACTACCTGTCTGTATGTAATAAAGTAACTCATCAAACATACGAAAAGGTAATTTGTAAACAATGTGCAGTTAATAGTTTTAAACAGAGGCGTCGCTAGGATCAGAATACCCCCCCCCCACCCCCCGCAACAGAAAGTACAGGGTTTTGAATGTACATACGGAAAATTTCGATGTACACGCTAGTGACGTCTACATTGTCATAATGTGCGATCGGAATTACAGATGAATAGATCAAGGGCTATTTTTTTTTTTGGTCCATTTGAGATCCGGGGCTATTCATAAAAGTTCCGGGGCTACAGATACCAGACGCCCTGGGCTAACGACGCCACTGGTTTTAAAGTCAGTGTTTAAACAGTTTGCGACACAACGTTTAAAGGGTCAGAATATGATTAAAGGGCAAACAGGACCAATAACCTTTTGTATACTGACATTAGCAGTCATTGGATAAAATGCATGTAGAAGCAAAATAATGGTAAGGAGGAAAGAAAGAGATAAATCCCAAACACTCCAGATTGCATCATTGCACTATCATCATCATTGCAACACTAGGGACCAGAAAAATCATTGAGACATCATCACCCCAAGTGAGCCCGAGGGACCAAATTTGGGGTTCTGGACTAGTGTGACAAATACTCACCTCAGAGTCTCCAGTCTACATTGTGGATCCTTCAGCAAAGCAGAGAGACACTTGACTCCCGAACCCATCAGATCATTGTTACTCAGATCCAATTCTTTCAGATGTAAGGGGTTTGACTTCAGAGCTGAGACCAGAGAAGCACAGCCTTCCTCTGTGAACAGACATCCTGACAGCCTGCAGAGAATCAATCATAATTTCACAAACTGTTTTTGCCATTAAAATCCTCCTTGTGTAGGGCACAAATAAAAATAAATTTTATTTGCGCCCAAAATCTGTGATAACTTTTTCCTATTTTTGTGTCAAACCTCAGTATAAACTCCCTAGACAGTAATGATGTGTTGGTAGGTCAGCTGTTTCTTCACCAGCAACCACACAATTCTTAATAACCCGTCTGCAACTACAGCATAAGGATAAAGTGAAACCATTCTTTATTAACACGTAGACAAAAGTCTATCACAAAATGCTCTTATTAAATAGATGTATCATGTCATCTAAGTCACTTTGTAGACATGATATACAGGTGCTGGTCATATAATTAGAATATCATCAAAAAGTTGATTTATTTCAATAATTCCATTCAAAAAGTGAAACTTGGATATTATATGTATTCATTACACACAGACTGATATATTTCCAATGTTTATTTCATTTAATTGTGATGATTAAAACTGACGACTAATGAAAATCCCAAATTCAGTATCTCTGAAAATTAGAATATTACTTAAGACCAATACAAAAAAAGGATTTTTAGAAATGTTGGCCAACTGAAAAGTATTAACATGAAAAGTATGAGCATGTACAGCACTCAATACTTAGTTGGGACTCCTTTTGCCTGAATTACTGCAGCAATGTGGCGTGGCATGGAGTCGATCAGTCTGTGGCACTGCTCAGGTGTTATGAGAGCCCAGGTTGCTCTGATAGTGGCCTTCAGCTCTTCTGCATTGTTGGGTCTGGCGTATCGCATCTTCCTCTTCACAATACCCTATAGATTTTCTATAGGGTTAAGGTCAGGCGAGTTTGCTGGCCAATTAAGAACAGGGATACCATGGTC
>JACXGI010001037.1:57215-97333 GCA_016801175.1 Esox masquinongy | reverse complement strand
AATAATGGGTACCCCCTCATACAATACTTAGTAAGTCATTTTTTTTATTGATTTATAACGTGGTGGATTTTATGTGAGTATGAGAGAGTCTCCGACTTAAACTAATGAATGGAAGGCCCCTCCTATTTGGAAAATGTATACTTGCTGAAAGGTTATGGCAGCAGAATCTTTCTTGGCCTAATTGACCACCGGCGAGATTCTTTTAAATCTAGTTCAGTGGAATGAAGGGCCATGACATCATACAGTATATTGTTTATAGCGGACACCTCTAAATCAAATGTCTAAAGAACTGCCTGTCTTTCCCACCACATGCAATTGAGGTGGCGACTCAAAAATCCATTCACAATAAATGTGTGAAAGCAGAGCTTGGCAATAATGAAAACGTTGCTCCCAACACAATTGTTTTAAGGGTCTGTCTGGGTTCCCATGCTCAAAAATAACTCTGTCATAAACCTGAAACATGGTCATAATTAAACTATGAAACAGTATTCTTCAAGTTGATATATGTGGAAGATTGTAAAGCCAGTTTTACTGCCCTTAATCGAAGTCCCCTTCAAAACAATTCACTTCAGCAACTGAACCAAAACCAGAAACGTCTCAAGCACCTTATCATTGTGATTTATGCCAATAAGGGGAATCTCTGCTGCTCACATTTTTTTGCAGAAATTATTATGTTTGAGTGTATCTGACCATGCAGAATTAGACCAGCAGGAGACCCTGTTTAAGTTCAACCTTCAGCATTACAGATAACATAGAAATTAAATCACTGCAGGAAAGGACAGCAGGCGTCTGACCCTCTCTCTGCTCCCCATGGACCTCATGGAGCTCTCCCGGCAGAACGCTCAGGAGGGAGAGCAGGAGATTGAAGTCTATCAGGGAGATCTGGCTTGTTGAAACACTAGCTTCCTGGGTGTTCCTGTTCCAAGGTCTGACTTCAGAGAATGGGCCCTCTGTCCACTATAGACACAGTTTGTTACACAGGCAGAAGACACACAGTGTGACCCCAGTCATCAGGAACAAGACAAGGAAGCCTCTGAACTCCACCAATTAAACACATACCCCCCAAGTCAGACAGTAACCTTACTGATCATCTGAAGTTAACCTGAAACATGGACAGTCAGTAGGGTCACTGAGGCATCTGTAAGCATTCCTAACAAACACAAAGTCATAGAACTTGGAAAAATAACGTTTGGCCAGATGAATCAAGTCTTCTTTTTTTTTTGCGGAAAGGTTTTTGACTTTGGGCCTTACATCATCTGCTGCAGTTGGCCCCTGGATCCCAATTACACTGCCAGGAGTGATCCACATCACACTGCCAGGAGTGATCCACATCACACACTGCTGAGGGAGCAACATGCACATTATGTACTGGTGGTGCCTTTGCCAAGATGTTAAGAGCAAGCGCTTGTCCAGTGATGACGCTTTGGGAGGGAAAAAGGGTGATGAGTTTGTGGATTTAAGAGAACTCCACTCAGAGGTTCTCGGTCTGATTTAAATGATTATTTACTGACTTTGATCATTTTCACACGTTGCATCATCCCTGTGTGTCTAATGAAGGGTTAACAGGACTGCTGCCAACAGTCTCCTTGCTCCAGCCTGGGCACGAACCTCGAGCCCAAAAACACAGTTACCATCACCATTACAGAACTGTGGGCCTTTCAAAGCAAGGGAGACAACTATAAAGCCTCAGTCATGTCACCGATTTAAATGCTACCAGCGTGCGCTGCTAGCTCCTTCACACTGGTTATACAGCACATGTAGTCTTTAACTCTACACAGCTCACACCCTCATATGAATTAAACTATCATTCTGTAATGTGTTGCGGATATCGAACCCAAAAACAGACTCAGACATATGTGGTAGAAGGTTCAATTAGAGTATTTATTGTAAAGGGGAGCGGGGCATGGAGTAGGTGGAAGTGGCGATGATAGGGGCAGAGATGGAGAGAGGGACCAGGGCAGACAGAGGCAGACTGGCAAGGTTGGCGGATGTTGGCGTGGAGGGGCTGGCAGAGAGTGAGCAGGTAGGTAGATGGGCATGGTCCTGAGGCACAGGGATAGGAAGAATTAAACACTCAAAACACACAGGGAAATGAATAAACAACAACTACAAGGACACAGGAAACAGCCTGAGAGTTACTACCACGGGAGCTGATGGAACAATCTGGCGATGAGTGGCAGAAGAACTGGGGAAGAAATACTGCAAGGCTGACGATCTGATGAGAGGCAGGTGTGAGTATTTGCAGGTAACCGAAAGCCCGAAAGGGAAAATATGGAGAGGGACTGAAGTCACGGCCAAGACTGTGACACGTTGAGATGTGGAATAATGCCATGTGGATGTGATGTCAGTACTGGATGACGTATTTTGAACAAATTGCCAGCGGTAACTCTGAAGTATTACTGGACCAAGTCTGAATTTTAGAAAGTTTTAATGTTTTTTCACTTCTTCTCCAGCAGTTAAGGAAGTGAATTACTCTGTGGCGAGCCTTTAAGGCTTACAAACGCATGCATTTACTGTTTTTGTACGCAAGGACACATACTCAGAGTGTGTGTGTGTCTGTGTAGTTCTCCCCAAACTAAGCATGAGTATCTTTAAATGTGACCTACAGTACCAGTCAAAAGTTTACCCATTCATTTGAATGGGTAAATGTGTCCCAACCTTTTGACTGCACATGTTCCGTAATCCCATTATCCTAAACTGACAGCACCTCATTCATACAGTACAAGCTGGGCAGGTTTGTTCAGACTAATCAAATTGTAGTTATTTTGCTGTATCTTCCATCGCTTCCTCTTGGTTAGAGAATGCCTGTTTTATGTACAGTTTTTGTATGTGGTGAAATACGATGGTGGTCAAAAATGATATCCGCTCCAAGGACAGCTGTCACTTTCAATACGTTATTATTGGAATGTATATGCAGTTTAGGTGGTTAGAAAATGTTATTTTGTCAAAACACGTGCCATAAGAAGGTGGACAAGATTTGCATTAACTTCCCCTTTTCCCAGGTGTTGAATAATGCACAGACTTAATGTATTATGTTAGAAATTGGCCAGAGTAAAGGGAGCTGAGGACAAGCTGTAGCAGTAAGCTAAAAGATTAAAATTCTACATGGTCGCATCCATCACGGGTCCTAACTGTGGCCAATTCAAATGGAACACTTAAAATTCTGGAGCCATGGCTTAGAATGTACTGTTGACACTTGGTTACAATGAGGGCCCTACATTCTGTGTATAATGATAATGTTTGGGTTTCTAATGGGTACACTTGAACTCTAATCCCAAGGCAGAACTCTAATGGTGATGGGACATTCATTCATTGTGCCTTTGACCTAACTTAACACAAACGTGTCTCTCCTGGGACAGTTCCACTGACAGGCAAATCCTCTGTTTTTTGTTCACCGGATAGAATTGATTAGAAAGTGCATATGACGACTCAATGGCCCCACAATGCTGTACCATGGTGACACAGAGTCTCAAAAGCCTCTCATTTCACAGCACAAAGTAATTGTTCAATAAAGGGATCAGTGAGGCCCAAAGCAAAGACATCTATACACAGAGACAGACATATTCTCTCACATGCACAAATGCATGCATTCTAAGTAAACTAAAAAACAAATTGTGGATTCAACTTACAATTAAGGCAACCAGCTGTAACCAGGAGTTAGGATTGTGAGACTGATAACTTATGTTGTTCAAATGTTGATCAAACTCATAACCCTATTGCTGCTGGTTGCCTCATAATTATACGTTGAATTAACCTCCATTATTATTTTTTTTAAAAGAAACCATACAGTCCTATTGCTGATGGTTGCTTCACAGCTTTAAACTGAATCATCCTAAATAATGGATTGCAACGTGATTCCTCTTGGAATCCATTTAGAGTGATAATTTGCCCAAAATATTACTCTTAATCACCCAGTAGAACTTATAATAAGAATGGCCACCTATAGAGGACAGGAATATTAATTGTTGAGACTACCTAAATCATATAACCTACCTGGACAGCCATCTCTGTAAAGTCCCAACCACAGATTGGACGGATTGTATGGAGCCAAATTGAGCTCAAATAAATTGACTGAAAGAAAAGAAAAACGTAACTGAAATATTTCATAGTATGAAAAAACTAAATTCAATCGTATGAAAAAAATAGATTCAAGCGCGGAAAAAGTGTATGCTAAAATCATTAAATGGACACCTGAAACTGTTATCCACAGGTTGCATCGACGTCACTGTTGCCATTGTCACAGACAGATATTGATGAAAGTTTAACGTGTTCTGGAGGTACTATATACCCCAACATAATCTCCCCCCAGATTAAGGGTGACCAGGGTGACAGGAGCATATTAAACACGGCAAACTCACGGCTCGTCAGGCCTATCAGTGCCCAGTCTCATGTGTGTGCTATGGTTTATTTAACTAATTAATAACTATCGATGTTCATTTAATATACAGTAGTTCTTAATGTAAAAAAATGTTTTTTTTTGCTGTGATGTTTCCAAACCATTAGGTTTAGAACAAATGGTAATTAGCCCCTGTCTAACTTCAGTCACTTGAACACGGTAAACTTTCATCAATATCTGTGTCTGTGACCATAGCAACAGTGACGTCGATGCAACCTGGGAATAACAGTTTATTATTCTGTTTAAATGTTCAAATGTACACATTTAGCCTAGTTTATACAATTCTTAAAATTCTCTCCACAGGTTGCATTGGGAATGTGCATGGAAAGGCTATGATTTTCACCTTATAATGGTGTGATTCATGGCTAATCGGGTGCGAGAATTCAATGCCCAGATAAAGCCCCGCCTCCACACCAATAGAGGCTCAAAACCTCTATTGGTGAAGGTTTTGAGAAAACATGACTCGAACGAAGGTGAGAAGAAATTGTAATCGTAAGAAGCGAACGTGGAAAAAACTTGTTTGAACGAAGACATTTTAAGATTGGACGCGAAAATAAATTTAATGATTTTAGCATACACTTTTTCCACGCTTGAATCTATTTTTTTCATACGATTGAATTTAGTTTTTTCATACTATGAAATATTTCAGTTACGTTTTTCTTTTCTTACAGTCAATACATTTGAGCTCAATTTGGCCCCATATGATTGTATGTTATTTATGAATATGCAGCACAAGATTAACCGATGTACATGCAAAAATGCAGGTATTGAAAGAAATTTCCAGATCAACATGCAATAGAGCATGCTGGGAAATGGCACTGGAATTGAGCAGATATACATTTTTTATTTAATTCAATAAGCTTGTTAAAGTTTAGTTCAATTTGCGCAGAATTTGTTCAAAACACATTTAAAGATAAGATTTCCTCAACATTTGAGCATAGTTTATCCAATGTTGCCTTGAAGATTAAATTTAATAAATGTTTTCAGACTTAGCTTACTTTATGTTTGTTGAGGGAAAAACACATATTAGCTACATTCTGTAGCTATCGACCCACTTCCTTAAATACGACTGATTAAGCAACTAAGTTGGCTTTTTTCAGTGTTGGTAATGTAATACATTTATATCTATTTTTATACAAAATAAATAAGTAATGAATGTGCATCTGAATTTAAAACATGATTATTGGTTGCAGGATGTACTACTAAATAGGACATGGTTCCTTTGTAATTCATGTTCCTAGTAACTGTCCTGTTTCACCACTGAAAAGCAATCATTTAGTTTTCTGTTTGAAAATGAAAAAGGAGAAGCTTGGTTAGCATGTTGCAGTTTTCTGACAACTCTTTGTACAAAAGCTTCAGTTGCAGCCAGAGAGATCCTACTGATATTAATTCCTGAGTTACTCCAGATGCTGTAAATTGTGTCAAATTGGGCCCGACTAAGGCAAGCTTTCGTAATGTTGACAGCGGCTCCAAAAATCCCCTGAACACAGGCAACATGTGTGCTGTAAACAGCATGGCGACAATTCCAACACACTCCCACAGATCAGCAAAGACAGAAGCAGAGTAACACCTCACCAAACTCCCTTCACTGATATCGCATCAGGGATCCAATACACATGCAGTATATGCAATACCTACCACACTCATGGCCTTTAGCTAGCATGAAAATGTTTTGGTCCTAGCAACACAATAATTATCTGGGCACAATTATTATATGATAATGGTGGACAATAACTGTGAGAATATCAGATAACAGGTTCAGTATGATTTCAGAAGCAACCCTAGGGGCCTTCTAGAAAATATGGTCCAGAAGCATACCAACTACCTTGATGCCCACGGCAACGTGCCAAAGAATTGCAATGACCACCACTGAGTCGACCCGAGAGTCATAAGACAACTGCGGCTTCCACTCTAATTAGATTTCCCAAGGGTAAGAGAAGGAGGAGGAGTGCTAATCAGTTCCAGCACATCTCTAGTACACAGCCCTGGTCATCTCTGCTCTCATACTGGACAGCACCTAGCCCTGCTCTCCTCTCTGCATATGCTGGACATGCCTGGATTGGAAATCATCACACGGGCTGGACTCTGAAGGGGGAGAGGCTGAGCAGAGCAAGAGTGAGTGTGCTGGGTCCAATGATCCTCTCACAGCTGTTAGAGAGAGGACAGCTGGCTTGCTACTGCCAAACACACTGAAACTCCACACTGAAGTTATGATGTCCCTGTATGTGTTAACCTCTGTTCTCGAATGCCCATGAAACGTTGCCAAAGAAAGACAAGCGTAGACTGCTGGGTGGAATACAAAGTAAATGTACAGACCATGCCTGCTGACCACACTAGCCATCTCCTGTTGTGATTTTTGGAAGCTGTGTGTAACAGTAATGGTGTTGGCATAGTGGAGACAGGAGTTGGGAGACACAGTATAATTGTATCATTGTGGTTTGAATAGGATGAGGCGGCCAACTCTCTTTGGGTTGTTGAGGATCTTAGGGGAGAAAGAAAATGTGTTGTTTTCAGACAGTCCGGGGAAACTGATGATGCAGCATGGATGAGAGGGGAAGATGAATGGGATGTGGTTATATAACTTCTCCAGTTTCCCAATAACTGATATTGTGTGAAGTATGAGCTGTGTGAGCACCCCATATCCCCGATGTTATGTGACAGCGACCCAAAGATCATATCGTTCTGTCAATTTTTTTCCTACAGTATGTGCCAGTGCGTTACATTTTGACAAAACTCCACCACACTCAGTTCTAACTGACCTTCATTTGAAAGAATAAAAATAGAATCGAATAATATGTACTTCGGCAAATAACGTGCTATCAATTCGGCATATTTTAGGGCACTTAATTAAGTACGTTCTCTAATTTCTCAGTACATGCGCGTTTCATACAATGGCCGAATATATTAGCACATGTGTACAGGGGATGTTATCTGTGTTCGTATAAATTATACTGAGGGGGCTGACCACAGGCATCAATAAAACCACGAAGGGGAGTTTCTTCTTGTAAACTGCATGCAAATCTTTCAAAAATGCCCGGTGACTTCAGATCCAAGGAGGTGGTCTTATCCATGGGAGCACCATTCAAACTCGAGAACTTTCACTTTGAGTAGGACTGTGGCTTCAGCTCTGGAATCGCATTGCTGCCCGAGCGCACAATCATATTGCTGAGAAAACATAAACTGTTACAGATGGATTAACATTTATTTGAGATCATTATTATAAGAGATTGTTTTTTTTAAGTCCAGAAGGTTTACACTTTCGATTTTATGAACATGTGGAAGCTGTGAATTCATTGATCCGTTAATTAAATCCACAGCGTGCAATGCTTACCTGGACATTATGAAGATAGATCAATGCATTTTACGCTGTTGGGAAAGTATTAATTGTTAAAGAAATTCTTGTCGCGTAAATTCAACCACTAGAAATTTCACGTGGCTGTGTATAGAAAAAAGCTACATTTAAAGTCACCAGCTTAGATCGGTAATTTTATTTTTGACACAAATATGGACCGTTTGTGGATTTCAGTTTTTGTCTTTTTAACCATTGCACTAGTACGTATGTGTGATTGTCAGAAGAACTCGACAGGTGGTGGACAGAAGATGTGGGAAAAGCACCGGGCGCGAGCGAGGAGCCAAGGTCACCTCGCTGGGGAAGCAAGGGAAGCTGTCCCCGCCAGGCCATCCAGAGAAAGCTCGTCCAGGTTCTCTCACAACGTCTCTCACTCAGGTCGCGGGGCACCGGTGAGCTCATCACCGCACCACGATAACAGGCACGCGACGGTAATTAAACCAATTCCAACTCATAGAACTGAAGATTTCCGACCTGCGGACGAAGCCACGGTCCCACGAAATACTGCGCTTAGAGACACGAGACAGCTCGGCACCCATCACCCATCACAGCACATACCTAGAGTCAGTTCCAGACAAGGCAACAAACCCAGCTCCTCGCAGACCAAGCGCCTTGCAGGGTAAGACGATCAAGTGATTTTTATCAGTTGTAAATAGATGTATTGCCCACAGGAGTTCCTTTGAGGTGGTCTACAAATCCATTTAATCCAGTATGAAAATGTATGCGCTCAACTAATGCAGTCGCTCTGTATATGCAACGCGCTTTTTCACATATACCCCACTGTCAACCCTCGGGGGTTGTTAAAGTGCGTAGGATTCATTGAGTGTAGGCTAGATATGACCCTTTATACCCGGGATGCTTCATCGTGATCAGAGACAGTGATTGATGATGATGTAGGTGTTAAGATCATTCTGGACAGTGCAGTATGTCATGAATGACCAGTAGCCTACTACAGTGAAAGTTCAGCTTAAATGGTTCACTTCGTATTTCAATAATAATTTTTTCACCGGTACGAATGCAGTATTGATGTTGCTGTTTTCCCCCCGTATCACTCATGGGCTGTTTGCCTAGTAAACTATATTGCTCTAATATATTGAATGAAGAATCCCATCCAATACCTCCAGTGCATCTGATGACAGAGGTGGAGCTCCTATATATCATTGGACACCAAATTCCTCAGAGACATTACACTGAACGTAATCATAGTTTGTCATGTGGGCAGGACTTTAAATATTTTGGTGGAGGCTAAACACCATTCATATCAGAACCCTACATGTTTCTCTGGACTGAGAAGTAATTCATCAACAACAAGTGCTGAACCATGTTTTCGTCCCTTGTTTATGCTGAGAAGCGTATGTAAAGAGAAATGCCAGAGCTACCACCTACTCTGAAGAGGTTAAAAGCAATAGTTACGGAAGGACAATTTCCTCACGCTACTCATGGTTCTATGTTTGTGTGTCTATATATGTGTGTTCTAGTTTTCTAAGTCCACAAACTGCCCATGGCCAAACCCCGGCCTACATTTCCAAATTCACTTTGTGATCAGAAACACCTGTTTATCTGATGGCTTTCTCTCAATCCAACAAACCCTCAGATTTTTTTCTTTTTCTTTTTAAACTTCAAACAGTACCATCAGTTGTTTCCATTAAAACCTCTTTCTTTTGCTAAATGAACCCTCATGTAGTCAGCTCTGTTTGTGCCATAGGACAAAGCATGGCACACGTAGGAGAGGGAAGTGTTTACACGATAATCAGAATAGACTTTAAGAGTTCACCTTGGATTACAGTCAGTACCTAAATACAAATGGAATATTCTTGTTGAGTTTGTCATCACAGGGCCCCTCACTGAGCCTTAGTGGAATCAGCAAATTTATATGGCCATTATTTGAGGGAACTGTTGAAGAGCAATATAATGTGTCAGTGGGTGCTTTCACAGATATACAAGACAAAGGGCATGTGTGTGAATTGGACAATTTCTTGTTGTGTATCCCAACTTCCCCTGACACCCCTGGAGAGAAAGGGTTTGCCGTTACCAACGAAGACCCTGGAGCAATTAAATTGAGAGTAACTCTCAACCTCAATTTCAACCATCGTCTAACCCGTTTGTGTAAAACTTTTTTTTCGAGTGCTTCAGATACGGCACATTTGTTGCTCAAATCTCTGTGCTGGTCCAGAGACATATCAAATTAGACTGTTGGCACTGTCTCGTGCCTCACGTGGCGCTGAAGTTAGAGCAGCTGTAGCTGAGGCAAATGAGGGGGAAAGGATGGAGGACATGTCCGAGTGGTACTTCATTTAGGTCATTTATCAGTGATAATATTTGATTCTGTGAAGCACTTGGTTTTCCCAATATATACAACCTTTTTTATTTTTATAAGGTGTGCTCTGTGGTAGCCATCAGAGAGCCATGGTAGGATCTGTGGGGGCTTTTGCAACTGGGAATATTAATTTTGCAATTCACTATTCTCCTGATAAGCTATAAACTTAGCTAGCCGTTTTAAAAAATAATAATAGTTTGAAAAATGTGACTACCTTAGCTAGACTAGATCTTAGCACCATGACTCCCTGACTCCAACAGCATAAGCTGTGCTCTGTCACCTGCTTTTATAATACAGTAAGCCTTCAGATTGTACCACCAGGCACATCATGACAGCACGGTGCTTCAGAAAGAACCCCTCACCAATGAGAATGGAACATCAAAACAGAGCAAGATAAAAGACCCAAAATAAGTCACTTTTGCAACAAACTGTTAAACACCAGAATTTACATTTTTCACTTTAACTAATCCTTAAACATCTGGTTTCCCTTACAGGAATAGATTTTAACTCATCATAGTTGTTATTTTTTACTGATTTTATTTCCCCTCCAAGTTTTCCCTATTTCTTCCCCCCAATTTTGTGGTATCCAATTGTAGTTATGACCATGTCTTATCGCAGCAACTCCTAATGGGCTCCGGAGAGTTGATGTTATCTGAGACATGTCAGCAGCATAGCACCTTGCTTCCCACTGCTGTCTTGCTTCTAAAGCTAAGCAGGGCTGGTCATGATCAGTCATATAAGGCACCAATTTCTGCAGGAAGTGGTATTGAAGGGTCAGTAGGGGGCACACTTATCAATGGTCTATAGATGCCCTGCCCTGCATAGGTTGCTGTCTTGACTCTCTATGGTCACTGAAGACCCTATGGCACTTATCGTTAGTCAAAGAGTGTTAACCCTGGTGTCCTGGATACATTTCCAATTTGGTCCTCATATCATCATGGCCACTTGCCTGAGAGACTAATGGGCACCCAACCCTGGCCGACCCTGTCCGACTCTGTGCAATGCTGCCCAATATGCATCCCCCCATGGCACTCCCAGCGACAGGTTAGCCAGTGGCACAGTCAAGGCTCCAACCAACACAGTGGTAGATGCCTCAACACTTTGATGAAGTGCCTTAGACCACTTCGCCATCTTAACAGATTTTTTGCTGTTTGTCTGACTCAAAGGCACAATGATTTTTCACCTTTCTGGCATGAGGATTTAAACCGGCAAACCTTTTGGTTAGTGGCAGTGTGGCAATGCCATAACCACTAGGCTATCTGCTGCCAATACAGGGATTCATTATAACTAGGGAAAAATGTGTAGAGGTGTAGACAAAACCAATCATTTTATCACATACTCTGCTGTATAAGCATGTTGAGGAATGCCTTGTGGATTCTGTATAATGTCTGACATTGAGTGTCCTAATTTCAACCCCCATTTTCCTTTTGAAACTTGGGTCAGGTAGGCTTTGTTGCCTGGTTCCTGAAAAGCAAACACCACACACATGCAGTGTATATGGTTCCTAAAGCCTTTCACAGGGAGATTTAGAGATTCAAGTACTTTTGTATAATGCACCAATGTCTTTATAACTGTAACTATGTTGCTGTAGAAAGCAGTGCATGGATTTCCCCCGCTTCCACACAACATTATGGGCTTGGTTCCATCAAATTTGGTTCTGTAACCAGAAACATCTTACCTCTTGTGATTCAAGAATGCACATTTGGATTCATGTACCTACACAAGACAGTGTTTCAAAACAGTGTGATTAAAAAATGAATTCAGATCCATGCAGAATGGAACGTGATTTCTTGCTGCACAGAAATAGCATTATGCTTTGTTCATCCAAAAATGTATTTACTAGTTTGACTGAATAATTTAAGGAAGCGTAACCGTAAATGTGCCATAAATCTTCAGAGGCATTACTCTGTGGTAATGCACATGTTTCTATTTAACCTTTTTCTGAATCATTAGCTTAAAATGAATCATCTGCTGGTTGTAAAAGCGTGTGTTTGCATGACACGTTTCCTCTTGGAATCCCCACTCTCCTTACTCACCCCCTCCCGGTTTTCTAGTTAGTCTTCTGGGGTCACAAGAGGGAGTTCCATTCCAGTGAACGTCCTCTCCAGCTCAGTCTGTTAGGACGACTACTGACTGCTCCAACTTGCAAGGAGAACTGCTCTGTCTGGCTGCGTAAAATAGGTTGTAATGAGTGCAAATATGATATGATTGATATTCATACAGCTTTTATGAATGGTTTAATTAGGAAAAGCTTGCAGTACTCTACCATACTGTTCTCTTCATGAGGCTATGAGAAGGTATGATATGATTGATATTCATACATCTTTTATGAATGGTTTAATTAGGAAAAGCTTGCAATACTCTACCATACTGTTCTCTTCATGAGGCTATGAGAAGGTATGATATGATTGATATTCATACATATTTTATGAATGGTTTAATTAGGAAAAGCTTGCAATACTCTACCATACTGTACTCTTCATGAGGCTATGAGAAGGTATGATATGATTGATATTCATACATATTTTATGAATGGTTTAATTAGGAAAAGCTTGCAATACTCTACCATACTGTACTCTTCATGAGGCTATGAGAAGGTAGCGGTGGAAGTGTCACCTAGTAGATCTGGTCTGTTTAATTTATATTCACAAAATCTTCTCAGTCTATTGTGTAACTGTTCCCACAGGACTATGGATCGGTCTCTGTTCTTAGTCTTAGTCACACTATTTTAGGAATAAATGGCTGGATTTTGACAAAACTTACATAAAGGACGCACTTTGCCATAGAAACTCAGCTTTTCCAACATTTCACTGATTGGCCCAAAGGGGGCTGTGCCGTAATAATCTGAAATGGGTTACACAGTATCTCAGAAACCACTGGCTCAATTCTGACAACGCTTTATGGTTTCGAGATCACCACCAAAGTCTGCAGAGTGACTCATTCATTGAGCTCCTCAATTCCAAATACAGCGGAACAGGTGATTTTAACAAAAGACAGACAGTATCCCTGTGTTTTCATCTCAAGACTAGTACTGCATGAAAGTCATTCATTTAACTTGCTGCCATCAATATCTTCAGAGAAGTTCATGTGAAGTTGATTTACACAAGCACTCTTTTTTTGAGGTTTGAATTTGCCCCGCAGTTGCTGTGCTGGTGTCGTTTCATGTATCTTGCTGTAAATACTGTCCAGTGCTGTTCTTGCAGATTTAAGTATGTAAAGAATCCCGTTATTACAGTTTGAAACTTGTCATCTTTTTTCGCTTGGAGACTTATGTGAGCCGAAGGGTGCTGCTTTTCAAGTGTTCCTCCTCTTCCCGCCCAGAGTCAGATAAGCATTTATTTGTTTTCACACCAGAATCCATGCAGCCCAGAGAGAGGGTTGTGCAGCTTTTCACTAACAGATAGAGTTTTATGCTTTGCCTGCAAATGTTATTTAATCAAATGCACTAATGTATGAATCTCTAAAGTGCTCCTTCAATAGACCAACCACATTAAGGGATGTGAGACAATATTAGACTCAGAATTTAATCTCAGATAGGAATGTCAGGGTTGGAGAACATGAACACTCCAGGCATTATTCCCCTTATGAATTAAGAATTGTGTGGTACTGGACTTCCTGCCTGCCAGTCTAGTTAAAACTTTACACACAGTATATATTCCATGTTCCATTTCTCTCTCTGTCTCTTCAGGCCTAATGTATGTGGAGGTTACCAGTGCTGCTCTGGATGGGCTGTGGCTTCTGGGACCAATCGCTGCATAAAGCGTAAGTACTCATATCTGACCGTAGGCCCAAGGTAAACAGTCATTCACGTTAGTCTGTATCATTTGTCATGACTGTCTTTTCACCATCTCGCTCAACAGTTGTAGAGATTTTAAACCAAAAGGTGCAACTTTTCAAGACTTGACATACCAGATTGGGCATTGGGTTTTCAGTAGAAGTGAAAAAGTGTCCTTAGTTGTACATTTCTTCTAAATCCAAATGCAAACCCTAGATTCAAAACAAGTTCTTGGGTAGCTCAAACAACTAGGTGAAAGTGACAACTTTGGGACAGGGGAACCAATTAAACTGATTATTTTAGGGGAACCAGTCTTCCCACCCCTGCAATAGGATAAACATGGGTGAAAATGCATTTCTGTACATTATATTGTATCCTTCTGACAATATGGTGAATCCTTCTGACAAAGAAAACCTTATCAAATAGAATCATAGCAGAGGTTGGGTTTCTAACTCAAGTTCCTCGATCAAATCTGTCATTCTGTCCCTGAGCAAGGCAGTTATGCCTACTCCGAGGTTGTGTACTTAAAATTAGAATGTGTTTTTGATAAACTTGGTAATAATTAAAATAGTGATAATATCATATTATGCCGTTCAGTGTAAATCCCAATGCCATTCTAGAAAATGGTCTGAGTGTTATTATCTTCATGGGCATGTGATTAATGTGGATTGTATGTGCTCTCTTATTTAGAGTCTTAACATGGACATTATCGCTGCTTAGCATTTGGCTCACTCTGACAAAAGCCCCTTAATTATGGGTGTAACTGCACTTTTTTTATTAGACCAAAAGCAGTATTGGATTTCTTAACTGCCATATACTGTCATTAAAATCTCAGTGGCATATATAGGGGGTGACTGAATTATTGCCCACTTTTTAAAATGCAATTTCGTCAGAATTTTAACAGCTGTTACCACGGTTTTCATTGTAACATTCTTGACATTTGGCATGTTTTTTCCACATTGTTAAGTGTTCTGTATTCTTGCTAGTAGGTGGCTGGAGTCTTAAAGTATCTCTCCTGTTCAGGATTTGGACCAGCTAACCAGCTCTTGATTACAAATAATTAACAGCTTTTCTACAGCCTATTGAAACATTTTTGAGAATGTTTTTGCTTTTTTTTTTTCTGTCATGCTGCACACTAAAATAACAGGTTATAGGAGAAGTGAGTTATCTTTAGGTTTTACAAGCACGGAATGTGAAACCCACACTTACAACCTGCATGTCTGTGTTAAAACTGTTCCCAGAGCAACTTGACAGCAGTACACCCCATTTCTGAAGACCAATATATTTTTTTACCCAAATCTCTGTCAACCTAACCTCAACCCTAACATTAACTGTAACCTCTGTAATCTGACTTTTATACCTAAATCTAACCCGTAAGCCTTCAGAAGCATTTTGAAAATGCTTTTCACCCTTTCATATTTTCATGTAATGCAAGGTCATTTCAGTGAATTTTGGTGCTGAAAAAATATACACAAGTGACTGACTACACAAGTAACTGAAACAAGTACTCAGAAACGCATAGGGTAGTAGGGGGTAATTAGCCCCCTGGGGTAACTTGCCCCCCCATGTTATTCACAAAAATCCCACAAGGTGTGACCAAATATTTTGCCCAACACTTTCCCTGGCTGCCACTGATTTTTCTTAACTAAAAATGTTTTCAGTGTCATCTCTCTGTCATTTAGAAATGTTCAAAGATTTCCAAATATGTTTCAATTAAGGTAGAGCTATAATGTTTTTTTATGTACAAGTAGTGAAGCCTTCAGATAAATAATTCACTTGTTTAGAGAGAAAATTTTGAATACTTTTTAAATAATATGTTGGATGGATGTGTTGGGGGTAAGTGGCCCCCCTTCTTCACGGGGCTAATTACCCCCTTTATGGTAATGCAGCTCATTTGTACAATCACGAGATCAGTTTGTGCTTGCTAACTGTAATTAGTATTAATTACAAAAAATGTATGTGTTAAACCGATTAAATGGATTCTAATACTTGTGTTAAACCTTATTGGGGTAACAAGCTCCCCTGTTACCATAGTACAAAAAACAATTTTCTAAAAACAATATTTCATCAAATACCAAAAAAAGTATTAATTGCATCCATTTGGTTCCCTTACAGTTTAAGCCTAAGCCTAATCATCATCCACAAACCTTTTTTTCCCCAACATTTTAATTTTTGTGTCCGAAAGTAGACAACGTTCTTAGGGGAGGCTTGTTACCCCATCTTACCCTACATTTCTTTTTCTATCCTTTTGGGAACAGAAAACCAGAAATTCCTGTCCACTCGGCAGAAGCTGTGGTTTGCTTATTAAGGCAGATACTTGAAAGTAGTCAGCCTCCCTTTCTCAAGTCCCAGCTAAAGGCACACTTACAGACATGTCAATTAGATAAGATGAATTTGGATTTACTTAAATCAGAAAGGTAAATATTTTCCACTTGCCAGAAGGTAACATATCCCTTCTAAACTAGTCATGTTAAACACCGTATCCCATTTTAGAGGGCACGGTTTCCATTCCACCACCATCTGGTAGCTGTTAGGAGTTTGGCTCTAACCCAGGTGTGACTGATGGGTAGGGTACCATCAGCTGTGTATTGAACCCCATACCACGACCCCCGGCCTGATGCCAACACAAGCCCCCCCAGCCTGGCAGCCCTCGAAGCCCCTCTTATGGAGACCTACGTCATGGCGCTGCATACCCCCCACAAGTTCAGACTGTGACATTTTCTCACTGTAGACCCTTAAGAGGTAGCAGTGGTGAGGGGCAGCCGTATGGGAAAACACGTTCACTGTGGGGGAAACCAAATTAACAAACCTGTCAACTGGGCCATAACTGAAAACATACACTTTCCGAGCCATGTCTAGGAAAATATATGTGAATCATTTGAAGTAACGTCTAATATTAAAACTGTCAGTCATAAATTAGGGCTTTGTTTTCTGAACAACACGTCCTTGTTGAATCAGGTTGAAGTAGAGCAAATATATGGCAAGGATTGGCTTAATAGTTGTTCAGAATTCCTACAAGGATTTTAAAATGCTATGTTTATAGAAATGTCTGGGTCTCTGTGTGTTTGGTATGGTGTGGGATCTAGATATGAATTTCAAAGCTTTTCAGAGTTCTCGTCCTGTTGTGGGCTATTACCATCTAGACTCTGTCTCTGTGTTATTGTAGGAAGATGAATGGTAAACAGTTTGTTTTTTATGTTTTCTTGTTTTGGAAGTTACTTCAATCTAAAGCTGTTCTATGTAATAGAACACTTCGATCAAGAACAAGAGATGAAACATTTTAGCTTTTCCAGTAATTCTTTTTTTCAGTCATCTTTAAATTTTCTTTGGAGTAAATGTCATTAATAGGCAAAGACACACTTGAGAAAGTGACTGAAAGAGAATGTACTGAATATATATAGGCTTTAAAGTCCATGTTTAAAGAGTTTGTCGTGTGGTAGGATCCAGCCACTTGTTTTTATTAAGGTCTGTCAGAAGACATATAGATCTGGCTATATTTCTACTTGGGTCAGCCAAAGAAGATTCCCAGTTTACTTCTAAACTTATTCATAAGTACCATTAAGCCAAGCATTGGCCTACAGGGACTAAAGAGTGCATCTGGTTTTGGGGTCAGCCTCTTCTCTCTACAGAAAACTTGCCAAATTCACATCTGTTGACCAAAAAAAGTGTCAGTCTTGGAGATCAAGCAACAGAAGGCTAGACTTACCCCAGCAAGTCTGTTAGAAAGGCAAGCAGATAGATAGATACATAGTTCACAACCAAAGCAAACCAGCTGTAGTGGGAATGCACCTTGATGAACCATAATTGCCAAGAAAAAGGAAGCTGATCATCCGATTACTGGAATTCCTCTGCTTTGTATCGTAAATAGCCACAAAAACCTGTTTCCAAAATAGCAAACACACTGGAAAGCCAAATTAAATTAAATGACATGGAAGGAGAAGGTCACCTTATTAGAAGGGCAGACACTGACTTTACTGATTGATTGTTAATACTGTTCCAGAATTACAACAATTTATTATTCACTACATGAAAACAGTCTGTCTTATGTTCTACTGGTATGTCTCTTAGATATGTCAACATGCACTTTAACGCACAGACCAAATCCCACATTTGTGCCATGACTACAGTTTTAAACCATCTTTTTCTGAAAGAGTCAGGGGGCAAACATTGAGAAGAAAGCCACCTAAGAACCTAGTTATGATTTCTCCATTTTCCTAGTCCCTGTTACCAATGGGCCAGTATTGGATTTGTGGGAGTAGTTCTCTGCTATGTTGTATATTAATTCACCACCCTAATTCGAATAGCAAAAGGCGCCCATGGTTTAACAGCACCTCCATATTTCCCAGTCACTCCCTGATACATGTAAAAGGGTATACCTGAAAATTACTTGTAAAAAAGGGAATGTTTGAAATGGGTTCATATAAAAATTATCCAATTGCTTTTACAGGAAACATACTGTATCCTATCCGAAATATGGAGCCGTGAAATACAAAGTAAAATTCACAGCAGGCATCTCACTGTGAAACAGTATCTGGGCTACAGTATTAAGCAAAGTTGATCTGAGCCAACTGAGCATTCAGATCTCCTGTTAGTAGTGTTTATTTTCGGTTGGTTAGGAGGTTTAATCCTCACCTATCAAAGTTGCCATTTAAATCCTGAGCAACAGGTGTTTACACACTGTGCCTGGCACGTTATGATCACAAGATGGACTTTCACGGCCACAGAGAGAGGACTAGCTCTCAGCATCCACATTGTCGGGTCACTATGCATCAGTGTCATTAGGGTTGCGATGGCTTTTCTGTTAATTGGATTAATGACATGGTCTGCTGAACTAAAACTGAATTTAGAACTGAATGCACAATGTCTCTCACAGAAGGGAGAGTCCCCACAGTGCTTACTCTGTCTCGTTGACCATCTCAGACCGGCACACTGAGTTTATGCCTGGCTCCCAAGCTATGCCACGCACATAGATGCTAGAAGTCAGGTTCAGAGTACCTCTGAAATGACTTCTGGATCATAAAATCTTAACGTTCCGATTGGTCAAAACATATCTTTGAAAATTTGTTATTGGCTTTGGATTCTTTGATTGGTTCGAGATGATCAAATTAATGCTTTTGTACAACTCCCACATTTTTGACGTCACCTAAACGACTGTTGTGTAATGATTATCAGACTGAAATATGTAGCAAACATACTGTATGTCAATAGGGGTTGATGGAGAAAAGGGAGTTTCCCCAGTGCCATGTGACACAAATGCTTTTTGTTGTCTTCTTTCGTTCACTTCATACTGCTGCACCTTCTGCAGCGAGGACAAAATGTTACATACTATGTATTTTAACACACAACTAGTATAATCATGAAAGAATGCTCCTCCAATGAAAAGGCATATAATTGGCTCATTATTTAAATCCATAGCTGTCTTTGAGAGTACAGAAGGTGCATTCTTCCTGAAAACAAATAACATTTTCAGCCTGGTACTGGGAAATGTGGTGGAAAGGCTTCTTTTTTATTGCCTTCCAGCTTTCTTTGGCCTTCTGCACTGCTCAGAGCCCCATCCAACCTTAAAATAACTCTTCATACAGGACTCTGCCATGCCCCTCTTCCTCACTATTTCTCTCCCTCTTTCCAAACAAAAAATGTCCCTCATGTGGAATGTTTCTTTTATTCCGTAATATCCTCACTGCTGTTAGGGCTAGATTAAAGCCTTCCAGTGTGGACAGATTTGGAGACACCATTAGGAATTATGTATTTTTGTTTCTGGCTGTGCTGCCCAAGATCAGAGTGACGCATTTTGTAGTTACTTCATCTGACATAACTTAACACTATGTAGGCATATATGCTGTATGTTTAGCATTTGGGTTGAAATCTGTTAAACTGGGGGAAATATATTCTGTACGAGATCACAGCAAACTTTCCCCATAGGCATCTGTGCCAAGCCTTTTATCTTTTTTTCTACACTGCTCTTTAACCTGGTAAGTCACATGTGTCAGTGTTGGGCATGCTCACTCACCTGACGACCAGATCTCTGCAGGAGGCGCTAAAGTGTGATAACGTCAGGAAATCCCGGGTGACCATGCCTCCCGGCTCTCCAGGAAAAGCTGGCCAATTTGAATCGCCCTATTGGCTTCCCAGCCAGTCGTCAGATAGCTGCACAGTTATGGCTCAAACCTAGACTGTGAGCTTGGTGCTATGAAGGTGCTTTCTCTCCATATTGCATGATTCTAACTTCTAACACTGTAACATGCTGTCCCAGTGTCTTGCTTATCCCAAGTGGTTCATAACCATCCTACTGAAACCACACACCTGCCTGGATCTCTCTATTGGGACCTATCATTTGACTGTCATCAGGGCCAATTTAACTGAAGTTGGAGATGGTATAGGACACAAACAGATCATGACCATGTCATGGTGGGAAACAGACCGCTGTTAATATTAACCTAACCCAACAGCTGGAAAAGTGAAGGATCAAGGGGGAAAAAAAACGTACAATTACCATAAAACATTTAGAATCATGTTAGGTTTTATTAGGGTTGCAATATTCCATTAACATTCCCAAAGTTCCCATGTCGCTCACAAATCTTGTTTGAAAAATTCCAGAATTCCTTACTACTGAAATCTTATACCTCGTTTTTTTAGGAAATGTTACTGGAATATCTTGGCTTGACTTAGTGGTGCTTTTTTGTGTACTAAATAGATTGGAATTTGGAATTGGAATTTTATTTGGAGCACAGTGATTCTTCTGGCATTTTGGAAAGCTCCGATTCTCCCCCTTTCAATGAAATCACTGTTATTTACGGGACCCGGACTGTTATGATAGGGATAATTTTTGGAGGCCCATATGAAATTGCATTCAGATGTTTAGCTTTCTTAATGGTAAACAAACGTCAGAGCAGACTCTTTTTGTCAAGTTGGATAAGCTTCACCCTCTATGTTTTCCATTGGCTGCACTAAGGAGGTGCTCATCCCCTGTTCAAACACAACAAAGTTTCTGTTCATGTGGGAAAACAATCACTGTGTGAATAGTGCCGGTTTGGAAGCATTCAGAACCCTTCACTTTGTATTTTGTTGTGTTAGATACTTAATATACAATTGATTATAATTTTTTTCATTCATCTACGCACAATACATCATGACTAAGCAAAAACATGTTTTTAGAACTTTGTGTCAATGTACGTAAGTATTCAGACCTCTTATTCAGTACTTTGTAGAAGTGTCTTTGGTAGCGATCACAGCTTCCTGTCTTCTTGGTTATCCCTCCACCAGCTTTGCACACCTGGATTTTGACAGTTTCTCTCATTTTTACTTGAAGATTCTCTTTAATATCTGTCCGATTGGATGCAAAGCATTGGTGAACTGTGATTTTCAGGTCTCCCCACAGATGTTCAATGGGCTTTGGCTAGGCTGCACAAGGACATTCTCAGACTTGTCTCTCGGGTTGCTGTTGTGCTGAAGGATTAATTGTCGCCCGAGTCTGACGTTCTTTATGCTCTGGCTCAGGTTTTCTTCTGATTTTGCTCTGTTAATCCTTCCCTCAATCCTCACCAGTCTTCGAATCCCTGCTGCTCAGAAGCATCCCTATAGCATGATGCGCTCACCACCATGCTTCAACGTGGGACCGAATTAGCCTGTTGATGAGCAGTCCCATGTTTTCTCCCGACATAGCACTTGGCATTCAGGCCTAATAGTTTGATTTTGGTCTCATCAATCAGAGAATCTTTTTCTTCATGATCTCTGAATCCTTCAGAACTCATATCATAAGCCTTTTTACGCAGGAGGGACTCCTGTCTAGCCGCTTTACCATAAAGGCCAGATTGATGGAGTGCTGCAGAGGTGGTTGTCCTTTTAACAGGTTCTCCCATCCCTGCAGAGAAACTCTGAGGTGGCTACTCAGTCTAGTCACAGAAAGGCTCTGAGTACTACATGAGATATTTCAGTTTTTTATTTATAATATATTTTTTTATTATTAAAACCTATTTTTCCTTTGTCAATATTGTGTCTTTTGTGTAGATTGATGGCAAGAAAGATAAAAAAGAATTACTTATAATTTCACTCATGGCAAAAAGTGGAGAAAGTGAAAGGGCCTGAATACATTCTGAAGGCACTGTTTCTTTCTACCCCCTGGCCTCTCTGGTGATACCCTCTGTTGTTCAGTCCAAGGTGATGTAATTGCTAGACAGATAGCCCAGTAGACCGTATCTGTTTTTTAGGTACACTGCAGATTAGCAGAGGGTTACACAGTTCACAGTTCAGAGGCATAACTCTCCTGACATTCTGGATAGTTTCATGGGCCATTAGAAAGATCCTGTAATCAATACACACCATGCTCACACAACCCTATCATTACCCACACAAAGGGCAGGCCGCTTTACATTATTCTTCCTAAACCAGGAGGCCTGCCTTCTCAACAGCTGTTGTGTGTTGTGAGGTGGCAATCAGGTTCTGTTTGGGCCTCCTGTGGCCACATGGTCTTCTAATTGCTACCATGGCCCACAAAATAGCTAGAATGAGTTACCGCTTTTGCTTTCCATACACGCAGTTGTATTCCTGTGGATGAGGGGGTGAACAAGTTGTTTTTCTGTTTACTTGTTTGTTTTGGTTGGTGAGCCTTTGTGGATGTAGAGCCACTAGAGAGGGGAGTTGCCTCGCATTTCTGTTTCTTTGTGTGTGATTTAACTAGTCATGATACAGAGAGTTGATCCGTGTAAAATCAAATCTGTCATTAGGCCAGGAGTGGATCTTTCAAAAATCTCTTAACAGGGAGACTGTAGAGAACTGTGCAGGACATTGCCTAATCAACACGGTCACATACAGGACAACACCAAACGAAAATCCCTGCCTCACCTCCGGATTCCCAGCAGCCTGACTCCCAAACAGGCCCCAGTTAGTCAACTCATAGCCGGTCCTGTAACAGGCTCCCTCCAGCTTCATGGCCATGTGGAAACAGTTGGGATGTTATCCTCTGGAGAATTCGAGTTTGATGGTTTTGGTGAACACAGTGTCTTCGGTCAAAGTTCCTGTAGTGGGCACAAGCCCCCAGATATTCCCCCAACACATTGCTCACTACAGGCTGAGGGAGGGATGCTTTTGGTGCACTTCAAGTGACACAGTATAGTGTGGCTAACAGTAATGTGCACAATGTTATGGGTCAGCAGCAGTTTAACTAAATCCACCAGCCAACTAGATGTGGGTGGAGAAAGAGTGAAAGCTCAAACTACTGCATCAGGTTGAAAAACTGCAGTGTGACAGAAAATGTGAAAACATATGAAAGGGACACCTCCATCTTCTGAAATATTACCCCCGTAAGGATTTACCATAAAGGGGGAAAAAAGAATAAAGTACCGCAGAACGACCACAAAGGACCAGTCAACAGTCAGTCAGCTCTAAGCTGAGCTCAGCTCCCTCACTTATACTGCTGGTAATGATTAGACTGCCAGATAGTGTAGGGTGAGGGCGATGATTCAGAACTTCTGTTTTGGATGATATGTCGGGCAGTGGACAGTGACAAACTCTGAAATGGAGCCCTTTGATCGTATTTTCTTAGGGATGTTCATTGTTGGTCCTGACATTTTAAAAACAGTCTAATCTATGGAATCTATGGTTCCGTGTAGCTCAGCTGGTAGAGCATGGCTCATGCAACACCAGAGGTTTTGGGCTTGGTTCCCGCGGGGCACCAGGTTCGGAAATCAATGCACTCACTACTGTTAATTGGTCTGGATAAGGGCCAATTAACAGTGGTTAATTGACTAAAATGTAAATGTTCTGACAGATATAATGGAATCGAAGTCAG
Organism: Esox masquinongy; assembly: GCA_016801175.1. Taxonomy (NCBI): domain Eukaryota; kingdom Metazoa; phylum Chordata; class Actinopteri; order Esociformes; family Esocidae; genus Esox; species Esox masquinongy. The sequence goes on along the minus strand of JACXGI010001037.1, from coordinate 73,709 downwards.
GGCTTCTGAAAAACCTGTGTCCAAGAATGATGCTAATGCAATTAGGGCTGGGTAGAAAAAAAATGATTTTCCAATAATTGGGATTCTTGTTTGGACGATCTGAAATTGATTCCTAAAATCCAGAAATCAAATATATAAATCTATGCATTTTCTCTTTAGAGGTGTTAAATTACTGCGAGGTTAGAGAGAAAGAACCGGCCATTTTGGCGGACAATGCTGCTAATATGATACGTGTTGTGGCATTGATGGAGATGCACAAACACTTAACTTAGCTTGGCAGGCTACTATCAAACGTCCAGCAATCGTACGCTTGCTTGGTCAAATGAGGCGCATTGCAACCTTTTTTCACCGTAGCACTATGGCCAGCCATGTCCTTAAAGAGAAACAAAAGTTGCTGGACCTACCTTTATACAAGCTGCTCATTGATGTAGTGACCCGGTGGAAGTGCACTGGAGATCCTAGAAAAGTTTCTAGAGGAGGAGCCAGCTCTGCTGTCATTAGTGACGTGCATTTAGCGAACGATTCATTCTTTTTGAAAAACTTTTTTTTGGTTACTTGATAATAACGAGTCATTTTTATTGACTCTTTCAACTGTATCGTTGAACGGCTAGCAGCAGAGTTCTACAATATCACTGACTGTGTTCATTTGCAGTATGAAAAAAAGCTAGTTATTTTGGTTATTTAAAATTTGTTAACTAGAAAGCTATTGAACATAATGTTTTTGTCCTGGTCATCAATTTTTATTATTAACCTTTAGTAATATACCTTATATAAGGTAGTGTATTGTAATTATCTGTATGTCCAAATTATATCATAATCAAATCACTAAATTCTGTGTGTATAAGTTAACATATGCAACTGTTTCAAGATAAATTTTGCATCTGTCATTTGGTATTTTTATATGGTGTTGTGGGACCTACAGTATGTAGCTTTCCCCAAAAAATTATGAAAAATGATTTGACCTGACAATGAAAGTGCCTTTAGTGTGAGCATACATAAAAACAGATTCTACAAAATTGGGGGGAAAGTATGTTTTTTTTGTTATTTACTGCTTTGCCTAGTTTGTATCCGAAGGATGGGGAAAAAGTATTCATTTTAAGTTTGTTGTTTGGTACTTCATTTCTTTTAACCTCATTGTACATGTTCCCACAGCGTACATTGCTTACCCTTACCATTAGATCATCCCACTTTGAGTGTCCTGGTTTATTTATTTGTAAGTGCTCCTGATCAGGGTAATTTTCCCCTGACTCCTTAGCTTAGTTTTTGGTTGATAGTATGTCTTGTGGGTGTCCTAGAGCGAAACTAAATACACCCACGTGTCCCAGAGCCACTCCCAATTCGAATGGAGTTATTTATGAGTTTGTATCTCCAACCATTTGATCATGGCGATTGTCTGTGTGGCAAGACAACCGCCACTGATGACTCTGTGTATCTGAGTGGAAAATGGCTATAACCAGAATGTTCCCCTGGCTGTCCCCTTTTCCACTGATGTATATCACGCGTTTGTGTCACAAATGTTTCCATATATACAGAGGTCTTAGTGACGTCTGTCTCGTTATGGCACTCCACCTCTGCAAAAACACAGCAACTTATGCATTCGGGTAATGCATTTGCTGAACACATTCTTACCCTAAGTCTCTTAATAGCACATAATCTCCAACCGTAGAATGGGGGGTTGCTATGATAATTACGATTCTGCTCTCAACATTGATATCATTTTTGAAAAGCACCAAAATCAACTTTGGAGGTGGTATTGATGACCTGTGAATGAAATTTAAGAGATTTTTGTGTTTGGTTTCAAATTGCCTAGGTTGAATAAAAGGATTGTAAATGTCAGATGGGTTGTCCTGCATTACTGTAAGATGGAGAGAGATGGCAAATCTCTAGCGAATAGTAATGGCTTGGAGACAGCCATTCTTTTGGAAACGAGAGTCCGGCCCCACGCAGCACCTCTGTAGTAAAGAGTTCAATAAATCCCACACTGGGGCTTCGTAGGTAATTCGGGCCTACTCTGCTGTGGGACCTATGAATGCTATTTATTATAATAAATTCCTTGGCTTATTTTAATTCACACAATTTATCACTAATTAAATCAAGATCTCAAAAAGTACAATATCTTCAAAGATATACAGTATGCTTTTCTTTCTCAGAATGGTTTTTGTGGTACTTTTTCACAGTATGATGACTGAGAGTTTAGTTGGTCACAGACTGAATGGTGTTCGGAAATAAGGGATGATGGAATAAACCTCAGTTGTCATTAATTTGTTCAGAACAGTTTTCCCCCTGAACTCCCTCTTTCCCCTTTCAGATGTCCTCAAATAACTGTAAAGAGTGGATTTGAAAACAAATCTTGGATTGAATTTCACATTAATACTGTTATCGCACCAAGTTAGATGTTTAAGCTGAGCTCAGAAATGTGATTAATACACAGTATCTGCTTGCATGGAGACTTAGAGTGTATGCTTCCATTGACTCACCCGGTCCAATAATGCCCACATTTATTCACTTTTCAGATGACTAGTTCTGGAATCTGTCCGTTAAGATTGGTCATTCAGTCTCAGTCATAATTAAGCACAACAATGACCCTGCCAGGAATGTTTCCCATTTCTATTAGTGTTTCAAAGAAAATTCTTATTTTATTATTATTCCCCAATGCAATAATTAAACCACATATTTGTGAAATAGACGGAATGTGAAGCAATTAGTTTTAATTATGTGCAAGACAAATCTGCACGACAGCAATTACTGCGACAAAGTGTTGAACAGCCAAGAAGGCAGGCCAGCTCCCTGCAGCAGGACATACCCATGGTAAAGAGGCAGCCAGCAATACTGCCGCAGAAAGGCTTGTGTGGAGCTTAATTCAGAGTCAAAAGGGCCAGAGTCAGTGCCCACTGCCCAGCCATGCCCATTGTCAATTAACAGAACGCATGTTTGGTGCCACATTGTACCACTTTAATTACTGGTGTTGGTCAACAGAGCTGTAGAGGGTCACATGTTCAGGGTCAAATACACAGAATCCGACTTATTCCAATCACACAGCTTGTTGATTGGGTCATTTGTTGGCCTGTTATAGAAATTGATCAATGGGTATAGCGTTCTTATTTTTTCTACTCAGATGTTAAGATGTCAATGTGGTGTTTGTAAGGGGGAACTAACCCATAATGTCATAGTGGTGTTATTGGTCGCCTTTTCATGGCAATTTAAAGTCTGTTGATAGGATACAATTAGAGAGAGCAGAAGACTGAAGCCAAGCTGTGAGCTACACAGTGGAATAATCATGTTCCACAGTGTGTGTCTTCCTCGTGCCATAGAGGACACCTAGGAGGTCCATTCTTCTCTCACACCAGAAAAACTGGGCCCCATGTCTGGAAGGCTCCGCATTCCAATAACAGGAAGACCACAGCAGGTTGACCATGCACCAAGTTGTGCCCTAGGTACCAGCTTTCCTCATAGTGAAAGAAACAGTGGAAGGCCTACCGCCTGCGATCTGTCAGTGTTCTCGGCATCTGTGTCAATAGCATTCCACCACTGTTGAAAGAGCACTGCTGTTTGCTTTAGCCACCAGAGAGCAGCAACCTGATTGAGTGTTTAAGGGACATGTAATAAATTCTGCAGTGCCATCCAGTACATACATTTGTGTCACAAGATGGAGAGGTTGTTTGCTTTAAATGGCATGCCACAGGCCCTGTAAAAAGTTTTTGAGTTTCCTGAGTGAGGTGCAGTGTTGAATGTGTGCGGGTTTGTGATGCCATGACCATAAAATGACTTCAACACTCGCTGAATTTGCAGACAATTGATCAATATTGTTTATATGTTAGTAATATTTTGGACAGCACAAGGAAAATATGTTCTTTTTAGATTTTGTTTGCTTTTCTAATATAGGATTTTTTTTATAGTGTGAGCCATGTAATTTAAGAAGTTTGTGGGATTTTACAGACATCCCATTTGAACATATTTCATGTGCTCGTTTTATTGCCTTTTTAAAGACGCCAATAAACAATGTTATTAATTCACCCTCCCATTTTTGCTGGATGTGTAATATGTTGTTTAAATGTGCATAATCTATATTAAGAATCACTATCATATCTAAGTTAGCCATTACATTCCACAAATTTCCGCTGACCCTTTTTGGTTCAACAGCGCCACTTCAACAACCTGCGGCCAAAAATCACAGACTGCATCTTGAAGCTGTTTATCTTTAACTGTAACTGTAAAGAGTGGATTTGAATTCAGTGAAAATGTATTTCTTGGAAAACTGCTGAGTGCTGGAGTTCCAACAACAATAAACCCAGCCAGGGAGCTGAAGTGGGTCTTCCCTCAGTGAGAAATTGGATAAGCGTTGAATGCAAGCGATCACATAAATTTACACTAAACAGAGCAATTATAGGCTCAGGTGAAATGAACATGAACATTCCCTGTGCTGTAAGGAAACCAAAGCAAAAGCAAAATCAGCGACATACAACTAATCTATCCTTAATTAAATCTGTTGAAGTAAAGCAGGGCGAGCAGGAAAATACAACCCCGTTTCCAAAAAAGGTGGGACGCTGCATAAAGTGTGAATAAAAACAGAAATCAATGATGTTCAAATCTTTCAAACCCTATATTCAATAGAAATAGTACAAAGACAACATATCAAATGTTGAAACTGAGAAATGTTATTGTTTTTGGAAAAATACTTGTCCGTTTTGAATTTGATGGGAAAGAGAGAGTAGTGACAAAGAAGAGGAGAGAATTCATGGATTGCACCTCCATCACTTGGTTGCGTCATTGCCATGGTCACAATATAGACACCCCAGCCATATTGATGATCAGAAGCTGAACAGTGGCTATTGACTTTATAGTAGGGATGTACTAGTGTATTCACACCAACCACGTATGTATTTGGGTTTATGAATGGGCGAGAGACATTACCTCACAAATGGGAGAGGGATGAAAACCCTTAGACTTTTGTCTCAGGAGGTAAAGATGAAGGTGAATATCAAGTTCCTACCACTACACCCAAGGATGGGTCTACACCACATTGTAGTTCTGAGAAGGTTTTGCTTCTGTCAACCATGTACCTTCAGAATTGTTTTGCAAACTACTCTTGGAGACCCATTATGTCTGTAGCTGCAGTTCTATGTAGAAAAGCACATAATCTCTCTCAATTTCTCTTACATCTCTTTGCCCCCTGCAGCCGACTGCCAGCCCCCCTGCCAGAATCGGGGCTCCTGCAGCAGGCCTAACACCTGTGTGTGTCGCTCGGGATTCCAAGGGGCCCGCTGTGAGGAGGCTGCACCAGAGCAGGTGTACATCCACACTGGAGGGTCCCTCAGGCGCATCCAGCCAGGCACCAACCCCTTCCAACGGGAACAGCCCAGGAGAAGACCCACGGAGAGGCAAGCCATAGACAATCCGAGCCCCAGGGCCCAAACCCCAAGACCTGCTGCTACCAGACAGCCTGTACAGCCTGTGTAAGTCCTCCATAACATGCCTCCTTCCTTACTGCGGATCTAGACAAATTAAGTTGAATTTATAAACAATGTTTGTTACAATGAATGCATGCTATGGTGCTTTAACAAATTCAATAATTACAGATAAGCTGCAAGCAGCATTTCCCGGGATTCAACAGGGTGCCCACTGTGGCAACATTGAGTGAAAACAGACACTTCCCTATAATTAGCTTCTTAACTGTGTGGTGCACTTGCCAAAACATCACAAGTAAATAATTAAAGGATAATGCAATCAATTTTTGTTGGTTTGTACAATTTTCAATGGCATTCTAGACTTTAAAACGCTGCTTCCCTGGAACCGTTTAACCGATGCTCATATAACACTGTATGCTGCATCGGTGTGGGTATCTTCCAACGCTATGTTTTCCAGCTGTCTAGCTAAAACAATATGGCCACTATAAGCCAATGTGCTTGCGTGAATAGTTTAAGCCTCTGTGCTTCCATGAACTGAACCACACTTTACAGGTTAACTAGCCTTTATATCTCTGAGTGTGAATGCTGTGCTGAGTTTCCTCACTCTATGTTAAACGATTTGGAGATATAAAATAAACATGGACTTTATAGTGCAACCATGCGGTCAAGTTGAACATCTTCATCCATAGATGCTACATGCTAAGTTACTTGCACGTCAGCCATTCCGTCCCAGAGGAGTAGCAATTTAGGTGTTTATAAGAACATTCAGTATTACAGACCTGAGGGACATGGATCAACCAATCTTCATGTGGCTCCACCGTGTGCCACTATAGTAATCTTTGAAGCTTTTTTCACAAATTCAAAATGGCCAAAAAGCCATAATGACAGAGTGAATGGGTCCCAATGGCAAATAGCATATGGACCAATCTACCATTTTTTAAGATGATAGGACAAAGGCCATGGTTTGATATCTCCTAAACTGTTTGACACAGTGTGCTGAAATTTTGCACACATACTGAGATATATAAATTTAGCCTAACTCTAAAGTATGGTTTTGTTTGGCCTAGAGGTATCAATGTTGGATGGAAAAAAACATTTGGGCAAGCTCATTGGCTCATAGTGGACATTTTGTTTTTGCTACACCACTGGAAAACATAGTGTTTATCAACATGAGCACATAGATGCTAAATACAAAGTTTTATGGGGATCAGACCAACGCTTCCAGAAGGAGTAGCATTTTAAGGTACGCAATTTCATTAAACATTTTGAAAAATACAGCTATTGCATTATCTTTTCATTGTTTGTGATGTTGTGGAAAGTGTGCTAAGGTGTAAAGAAGGATGTACTAATGGGGATTTTTCTAAATTGTCTGAATGGTGGCACTGCTGAAACCTGGAAATACTGCTTGCAGCTTAAATTAAGTTAAACATACTGTATGTAGTGCTGTAAATTTACTTCAAGGTAATGGGAGCTCAGTAGATAATCTGGTTCTTCACCCAAATTTCGGTATTTCATGGGATTTTGGCTCTTTAAGACACAAAAAATAGGTTGACAGTCAGATATGCTTCATCTACCCTCTGAAGTGTTATACTGATGTTCTTGTTCTAGATCACTGATATCAGAGTATTTTATCGCTGAGTTCAGAGAATTATTTAAACCTCTGATGCTATATTTTCTTTGTAATGGCAATATCTGAGATGCATGGCAAGCCTGTGGTATTATGAAATGTTTTTAACCCTGTGTCATGGCACACTGATATATGCACATCTTCATTTGAACACAGAACTCAAACTCAAAGTTAGACTCATGATTCTATTATTTATTTAGATACATTTTGCAGTTAGGTTTAGTTATCCCTCCAAACCTAATTTTAGCATTAATCTGACAGAAAAAAGCAGAGGAAGGAAAATTCATGTATTGTTCCTCCCACCACCACTAGTTCCACTACAGTTCCACTACGGTCACATTTTCAGCAGTGGCGGCTGGTGAAAATGAATAGGTACAGGAAACTCATGGTATGGGCACAGAGTGCGCAGACAGACAAATAATGGTTTAGGACAAATAATGTTAACCTAAAACGTGAATGTATTTTTTGTAAAATAATAAGGGGGTTGGGCCAAGGAAATTTTGTGTAGGTTGTGGCAGTGTGCTGGACTGGACTGCCAACACACGGATGATATGTTGTCTTGTAGACAAATGACAAGACTACTCACTGTGTTTGAGAATTGAGGGGTCACCATAGTTCAAAAGGGAAAGTGGAAAAACAGATTCATCAGTAGCAGTGTAGATCAGACAGGCTCATGGAAGTGGGGATGGTGTTCATCTTTTCCACTAAGGACTGAGAGGACAAAAACAATTATTCAACAGTCAGACCAATTGGCTAACAATTTGTTAGTCCAAAGCCCCCTGAGTGGTGCAATGGTTTAACTCTCACTGCGTCATTTTGGCCAGAAGTTTCACAATGACCAAGAACCTCACGAAGGGCAGACTAAATTGGTGCAGCAACATCCGAAGGGGATTGATGGGACTTCGGACAGGGCTTCCTTGAGGGACTCAAATTTGCTACGGCCATAATCAGAAATAGGACATTGCGAATGTTGGGGGAAAATAATGATAATTTACAATAAATTATAAACAATAATTATAGAAAATATGAGTTTGTCCACACGATTACTCAAATCACAGTGATGTTGATTATTAGAATGTGTATCTGTCTGAATTACAGAAAATGTACAGCGCTACTCGCTGTTCTTATAGTGGTAACAGTCAGTGCTTCAGGAAGTGAAAAGGTACATGGCAGATTCAGGTTTCAAACAGTCACTGCATACTGTGGCATGGGCGGACTTAAATAATGGCACCACTTTAGAATTAATAGATTTCTATAATATTACTGTTGTCCACCTTGTGTAAGTCTGGCTTAGCAGCCTGCGCCAGCACTGTTGAACAAGACACCTGGATAGAATTACACTTCCCATCTCGGCTTTATTGAAAATATATAAGTCTTCACCACTCCCGCCTAAATTAGAGCTGTTTTTAATTAAAAAAATTACTTCCCTTTAACTTAGTCTAAACTCCGACAGTAGCAGTTCACCTTCTTCATTTGTTATTATTTACAAATGTATTTGGGAACTTTCGAACAATGAATACATCAACTTAGCTAGCTAATAGGAAGTTATCTAGCTTATGATATTTAGCTAATTTATCTAATGTAAGGTCTCGAGGGTATTGCATTGTTGTATTCCATGTCTTGTTTTTTTTCATTCTAGTATGTTGCATTTCTTTGCTTGGTTTGATTTCCATTTGTCTTGATTGTTTTCTCCTATCAGCCCTTTAGCACGCTCTATTTAGTTCTGTTCAGTCTGTGTTTGACTTTGTGAGGTATTGTTTGTTTGCATTATTGCCTTTTGCTCTTGATACTTGCCCACTCCTTTTGTACTTTTGCCTTTCTCTCTGGGTTTTTTGGATTAATTGGACCTTTTGCTCGCCTTTGGATATTCGATTCAGTCTGACCCTCTTGTACCTCTTCCATTCAATAAACCTGCTGCACTCTGCGCTTGAACCATCTCCCTCACCTTGAGTGCTTTGAGTTAGCCTGTTTAACTTGTGTAACATTGTATTATTTACCTTGAATAAGTTCTCCCCCAGCCCCTGTTATTTGGGTGCCTATGACATTTTTTCCGTATTTTTTAGAAAGTTGAAGCATAGCCTGTGTGGTTCTATGCATAGGGAGAACCACTGTAATTGTTTTATGAAGGTAAAACGTGAAGGAGTTATCTTCCATGAACCGTGAAGTTCAGCCTGCAGAATCAAAGAAAACATCTCATTTGTAAGATGGTAAAATCATAGTAAAACTTGACATTTGCTATGAAAATAGGAACCTGATTTTAAAAAATTTGTATAACATTATAAAAAATCTAATTTGTTCTAAGACTCATGGGAATGGACTAACAATGACTACCGCAAATAGCGTGACAACTGGTCAGACTAGGCCCTCTCACAATACACATTCAGATGCTCTCTAAAGACCATTAATCAAACCAGAGTATGGCATCAGACTTTTGGCTTCGCCAGCAGTGTATTTGTGTCACAATCAATCTGGAAATGATACTGCATTTCTGCTCCCAAAATAGATTTAAATTCTTCCTCTGTTTATTTAAGAATGTTGTTAAGCCTGGAGGTTGTCTGATTATGGTCACATTATAGTTTGAACAATATTTCTGACTGAGGGTGTTGAAAGGTGATGCTTGTTTGTGTCTTGGACTGGGAAGGCAGATTATTGGTTATGCCTATGGGGTAATTTTATCTTGCCGAATGCTTGTCTGCCTTGGATGATAGCCAATGATTCTATAATCCTTATGTAGTTGTATAAAGTGCCATAATTTGTTTGAGCACTGAGGTCACTCTTCGTTGTCAGCCAAAGTGTCATCTGGGTAATATCGTTCTCTGAAAACCCTGCAGTCTGTTTGATTACAGTTGACATTTATGGTCCAGTACTTTCTAATTGCGAGTGCCTTTTACGTAGTTATGTCACATCACATTTCTTTATTCCTGTTTTGGAATTATGCTGGTAAAACCCCTCTGATGCATAAAGTAGCACGACGTAACCCAAGGAAATGTTTTGGCAGATGTTTTCAAAAATCAGTTTTCTACTTTTTCTTTTTTTTTTAGACACGATACAGCTTTAATTTCAAATCAATACAAGGAGTGTGTCAGAAGTGCACAGTTGCTATGCATGTGTTCTCTTTGATATTGATTTAGTCAACATATTTGCGGTGTGAGTCATAAATCTTTGGACAAATATGAAGGCAAATCTGCACATTTGACATTACAAGAGGCAGACACCATTGCCGAGTTGCACATAACCTTGCGATGAGCAGCATGATCTCTGTCTCTAATGGAGCTGACTAACACATCTCAGCAGGTGCTGTTAATCTGAAGATGATCCATTTCCTATTCCACAACACAAGTCTGGCCAGAACCTGCCCCAACAGCTCAAATGATTGCTTGTGGAAGCGCTGGCAGAACCAACTGTTTAGAAAAAAATGGATCTGCAAGCCAGAAACAGGACCAAACTATGAGAAGAATAGAAAACAGTGTGTGTGGACATTTGGAAAAGATTATTCACATAAACCAATCGGAAAGTGGCAAGCTTACATGTGTATGTATTTTCAGGCTTGGAACGCACGGGTCCACCGAAGATGATCATGTGTTGTACTCTGTTGGTCCAGTTTAGTGAGCCACAAAGGTGAAACAGTTGACCCTTGGAGCAACATTTAAACTGGGTTTTTGTCTCCGATATCAGGCTTTGGTTGTGCTTTGGCCAGAGGTGTAGGAGCAGCGTGAGGTCACTGAGGGAGTGCGTGGTGCCAAGATCAAATTCATGACTGAGGAGATCTGCCATATTAGAACATCCTGCTGGTTTTATCTCCTCTCTCGTCTTCTTTTCTCCTCTCCTTTTCCGTCCTCTGGCTTGGTAAGAGGACACTAAACAACTGTCCTGACTTTTGCCCATTCCAATTCTCCTACATTCTACCCAGGCCTTTCCTGTTCTTCATAGAAGGGAAGGTGTGAGGTATGTCTTTGTCTGGGAAACAGATTTGGGTTGTTACAGACTACCTCTATGCTACCTGTTGGGTTGTAGCAATAAAATGTGGGCATTCTGTTTTGGCTCCAAGCAGAGCTGGGCTTAATTTGGGCAAAGTTGGCAGGTAGTGATAAGGGCATGAGGGGTCGCCTAGCTGGCCGACGTGGAGAGGTCTGGAAGTCCAGACGGCCTGCTCTTCAGACCTGCCAGTTGGCCTCCCGCAGTAATGAAATCACCCTGTGTGCACTGTGTTAGCAGCAGATGGGGAAAGCATACTGTCTGTTATATTTTGTGAACTGGTTCGTCAACACTTGGGAATATCAGGACGGTCTGTTATACATTCCTGTAAAAGAGGTTAACACTTGCTGCATTTAAATACATTTACAGTAGCCCAGTATGCGCTCTAAGGCCCAACATATGCCTTAGATTATTCATCAAATGGGAAAGAAAGTTTATTCATTATGTTTGAGGATTAAATGAGTTGGCGTAAAAATGCTGATAACATTCTGAATCAGGGTGTGTTAGTGCTTCCATCTTTGTTGAATATTGCTATGGCATCAGACTGTGGAATGTTGAGGTCTTCAATGCTGCTGATGGACATTTCCTTAAGATGTCTGACATTGTTGACTGTGTTTTAAACTAGTTTCATTGTATGAGTGCTGATATTTTGAATGGTGACCTGGTTTGACAATCTTAACATTAACAACAGAATCAGGCTAGACAGGGTGGGAAAGATCCCAGTTCTCATGGACATAGGAGGCCAGGGGTGATATGAGCCTACAGTATCCTACATTATCCTCTCCATTATCCTCGTCACCCCTTGATGATTTTGAGCACCTCTCATTTTTCAACTCCCTAAACTGAAGAACACATTCAAGAACTCTTTCATCGCACCGGCCGTACACTATATACATCTGAATATGAAATCAAATGTTGTCTGTTTTTTGCTGCCGTTTGGTGTTTTACTGATTCTTGGACTGCAACTGATCTCATGATCTGGTATTATAGAATGTTTATGGTTATTCCTGTTTTTAAAGGGGTTTTATTGTTGAACCCTGTATGCAGGGCAGCTTTTCCAGCACCGACAGTAAAGATTGATTGATTGGCCCAGTCAGCAGGTGATGTTACTGTGTTCCCTGCTTGTTTTTGACTGTCATCATCTAAGACGCATGCTGATAGGATCAAATCAGGCATAATTCTTCCTGCACTTCATTCAGCGTGACACTGCAGTATATAGGCTGCTCGTTGCTTTGCCAGACACTCCTTGGCATTTGTAGTCAACTTAATATTATTAGATCATTTTAAACATTATTGACAATTGTATCAATGTTAAATATGCTAATATTAAATAGATCATTGTATCGTATAGGATCAGTTGTTCTTATGTGGTCACCCTTGCAGGGTCCCACTGTGGGCCTCTCTTCCTCCAGAAGAGGAGGATGTTATTCTTGTGGATAAACTGCAAAGTGAATAATCCCTCTGAATGTATTCAGCACATTTATGAGTGACAGTCTGGTCCTAAAACAAGTTGGGATGTGTCTTCTCTCTGTACCCCACCATTACATAGTCACACGGGGGGGAGGGGGGGGGCTGGATCCTGCTTTAGGACTCTGCAACATTGCATAACAGTCTCTTCACTTGTGCTTGCTGAAAATGACTGTTCCATTTTTCAAACATTACAAAAGGTAGCCTGCGTGGTGGCACAATGTGTCACCTGATATGTCACCCTGTAGTCCACAACAGCAGGACCAGCAAGCTTGCAGTTGTAGTCGGCAGGGAACTCCCTGATTCTCTTCTGGCTGTCTAGAAGGGTCCCAACTGGGCTAATTGTAACATACTGTAAGTGTTAACTGCAAGTTGCAGGTATTGCAATCATAGCTAAATCATATTTTTCAACAATCACTCTGAGAGCCTTGCTGGGATCCATGCAGAGCTGTTTCACTTGAGGCAGTTTACTCATTTAGGCATGTCCTCAGTCTAACGTAATTGACTGATGTTAAGGGAAAGCCAACAAGCCATGCGCTCAGATCAATTTGACCCTCAAGTGAGTGATGGTGATATATTTATCTTACGGCAGGCTGTTACTGTTTTCCTCATATCGGCCCACACTTGTTGCTGGGTGAATAACAGGCCCAGTGGTTATGGGGCTTGTTGACTCATGGCTTTACACTGAGCCACACAGACACTTCTCAGAGGAAACTGTGGTCAGTAAGGGAGTTCTCCATGTTAATCATGGACCAGTCATCCTTTTCACCCTAACCCCAGGCAGACCACACCACTCTCACTACTGGAAGCTGCTGTCAACATACTGTACTAGGTGTTCACAGACGCTGACAGAAAGTATTATTATTGTTAACAGATCTGCAGTTGTGGTTTTTGTAGAATTAGTAGAAGTGTGAGATGTGGTAATAGTATTACATAGTGGGAGGCCTAGTGATAGTAATAGTAGTACATGGTGGGAGGCCTAGTGATAGTAATAGTAGTACATGGTGGGAGGCCTAGCAATTTTGGTGGACGGGTAGCAGTAATGTTGAAAGCAGGGGAATACATATTTCCTCACAGAGTTTCTTATAACTAAAGAGAATGGAAGAAAATGTGAAAGAGCAAATCCCACAGTAGCTTTAGGTCTCAGATATTCTTGACACTTCCAAGCCCTGCATGCCCCTTATGCTAAGTGGTTAAGCTAAGCCATTCTGCCTGGGAAAGTTATCCTGCCAACTGGAATTCCGCTATCCTAATCAGAGAGAAAGTACCAACAGTAATTCACTTATCTCCAGATTCTGCAGCCAAAAGTGGATGTCCTACGTTGGAGGAAATAGAGGCCTATATGGAGTGAGAATAGGACTCATGTTGAGTTTGAAAGCTGCTTTTCTATTCCCATTTCAGTTGAATATGTTCTGTCTAATAGCATTTTAAACATTTTTAGTAATTTATCAGACTGTGTCTGAGAAAACCTTATGATGAGTAATCTCTACAGGATAGACTAACACTTCCATTGTCTGTGTGTTACAGTGACCTTGAAATGAGGCATGGGAAGGCTCAGTGTTCAGTTTTAGGGATGGTGGGACAGGCAGTTTTGTCTTTGTGTTGATAATAAATACTTCACCTATGGCTCGTCTTTTGTCCTGGATGATCACTTTCACTTGTAATTTGAATGGGTCAGGGCTTGCCAGAGCAGCAGTGATATTCTGTGCCATAGTTTAAGAAAGCCTTGGTATTGTGTTTCTCTGCTAACACTTGGTCATAAAATATTCCAAGTGCAAGGAGTGCAGACTCTTTGAGGCTATGTTGTCCTGGTTAAAGTTACTTTTTCCTAGATGCTTGTTTGTTGGTCAGCTGTATTCTAGTCAGAATTGACATAAAGATTCTATGGGAGGAAAAGACAATACCAAAAATAGGGCTGGGTGAAATAATGGACACCCAACCTCTGGGGGTCTCACTACCAAAAATAAACATTTTATTAAATATGGGGGGCCTTCCATGTAGTGTACGATCACAGAATGTGTAGAATTGCAGGAGCATGGAAGAAAGAATTCTCAGCCTTATGGCAAAGTGTGTCTAAAAACAATAGGAAATACGCATTTACTAATTCACATTGAATTAATGTATTTTATTTCCATAGCATATCTATAGTGAATTCATGTCATGTTTGGTATCATAGCGTATAATCATTATTATTGTTGATTTCAAAAGTGCTTGTAAATATGCCAATCCACATTTTGTAAATGATACTCATAATTTAAAATAATGTGTATATTCAGAATTTAGGTACGGGGTCCTATCGCAAAATTTGAGTTTGGCTTTCTTTTACATTTTATAAAGGTCCAGATTCAGAGCTTTGTAATGGTATATAATACAATACTATTTGATAAAGTTATGGGAAAGATATGCTGCTTTAAATGTTGATAATCTACTCTACTTAGTTCTGAGAAAAGAGGATTGAAATATTCACACTTGCCAGAGAGCTGGTCTTTGTTTACACCCATTCAGCGTAGTTCACACCCTCTTAGGCCTTAACCCCACCCAGCTATTTAAGTATTCAAATGGGGGGTGAATACATTTGAGAACCTCTGTACATCCGGGCAGTCCCACTAAATCTCATTAAAAATTATATATTTAATCTGACTACATATCTATAATGAATTAATTACACATGTATGAACAATCCATGAATTTGTTATAAAAAAGGTATTTTGCTGTGGCTTTCACAGCCTGAGCATCAATTTTTAATTTTTTTTATTTCTGCATGTTGTCTAGTCAAAGGTTCTATCTCCCTTTGATAGACTAACTCAAAGAAATCACTTTCAAAATTAAAAGTCTCCAAATATCCTAGTTGGAAGGAGTTAATTCCATTAAAATGGTCTTCCTCCTTTTCCTGACTACCTTTTCTTGAATATTCCCATATTCATACATAAGTCCTTTTACAAGCAACTGTACTCAGTCATCAACCCATTAATCTGGAATTATAAAACACACAAGATAAGAAAAAGACATCTGTATTAATCTAAGATTTAACTCAATTTTACTATTGAGCCGCAAAGCTCCACATTGTCACATTTTGCCTTGCTCCTTCCAGCTTAAGGACTGCAACTCTTTTCTACTGGTGTTATGATCATGTTCCCTGTTAGTTTGGAAAAATCACTTAGTCATGATTATCCCATTATATATTGCGCATTCTGTATCAGAACATTAATTGAAAGTAATTTTGACCTTAGACCAATGTCAATCCTGAGAAATCTCAAGATTCTCAAGTGTTTTAAAGGTCTTTTTAAAGACACATTTAAAGGTCAGTCATTTAGTAGACCTTATCCAGAGCAAATCACAGTAGTCATTTTATGCATTTTCTTACTGGGTCCCCCGGTGGGAATCGAACAGACTAACCTGGTATTGTAAGTGCCATGTTCTACCAAGTGATCCTCAATGATCCTTTATGTGACAGTTGGCAAGATGCTGAGGGTGCGCTGCACCAGTGCTTTGCCCTAACCTGCGTATCTATCGGGTTGGAATCTTTGACATCCTCTTGGATGTCCTCAGGACTCGTTTGACACTTGTTTGACGTTTGACCCAGACCCATTGTTTAATTTCATGGCGTCTCTGAGGCTCTGAAAAGATTACCCAATCCATAACATAATTTCACCAAAAATGTCATCATGATGTTTTGGAAAAAGAGTAAGGTCCCATCTACTATCTATGGCTCTGCGAATTGGCGAACGCACTATATTTATAGAGAATTTGATATGCTGATCAACAGTCTAACCAAATTTGATAAGATCTGGCCGCCTCTCCTTTTTTATTTGGAACATTTGGCACTGTCACACATTTTGTCACATTAGATTGTGCCTTTGAAGTTTGTAGTTTGGGCTTTGTGTGCTGACCTCTTGTCCAAGCAGTAGGTGTGGGGGTATGGCCTGGGGATAGGGTAAGAAAAGGTTCCATTTTTGGGGGGAAGAGTTTGGTAAGGGGAATGATGGAAGGGTGTAGATTCTGGCTGTGGGGGGGGGGGGG